>JANDJT010000141.1:3125662-3148374 GCA_024331685.1 Stegophilus panzeri | reverse complement strand
ACTGTATTATTAACTGTAACTATTTCACACTGTAAATATTAGACTGACCAATTAGTTGCATATCCACATTGGTTGTTAACAATGCAGATATGTTACTGAGTAGTTCAAGTGAGTTCAAGAGTACAAGCGTACTGAGTAGTTCAAGTGAAATTTAGCTCGATAGCTAGCTACCAACCTGGAGATTTCACTATTACTGTTTTACATAAGGGCAATGCTCAGTTTTGTTTCTATCCATCCATAGATGGATATCCATCCATACATTTTCCATACCACTTATCCTACACAGGGTTGCGTATGAGCCTGGAGCCTATCCCAGGGAACTCGGGGCAACCCATCGCAGGGCACAATCACACACACACTCACTTTGGGGGGTTCTCCATGTTCACCATATGAGGTAGAGTGGGAAATCAGTCCTCCACACCAAACTGTGCTCTGCAACCATGTTTTTTAACTATTCTGACGACTCCAGGTTCTCCATGGGGAGAACATGCAAACTCCGCACACGCAGGGCGGAGGCAGGAGTCGAACCCCCAACCCTGGAGATGCAAGGCAAACATGCTAACCACTAAGCCACCGCGCGCCCCTGTTTCTAAATATATTCAGCAAACATTACAACAACATATACTGAACAAGGTGGCGAATGCCATGATTGTTGCAGCATTGATTACTCAGATTCTCTCCTGAGCTGCTTTCATGCTAGTTTTTACCCATATTTCATTCTGGCCACACATTTTTGACATCAAGAAGCTCTGCTTAAACTGAGTCACTGAGTTGGGTTTATTGGATCCATAAACCCGAATTTACTTAGATTTGAAACCACATACTGTACGAGTGTCTGAACTGGTGTTTTCTTTCCTGACATTCAGAGTGCTGGAAATCTTTCCTGCTGACATGCCAAAAACTCGGATTTGAGCAGCCTGTCTAAGCAAAGCTTTAATGATGCTTTGATGATTAGGACACACATGGTTTAGAGTTGAAAAAACTCTAAATAAACTTCACCATAATGAGGTACAGAGGATAATCAGTCCTCCACACCAAACTGTGCTCTGCAACACTCCCACATTTTTTAACTATTCTAATGACTGCTAAATAGTCCTTGCAATCAGCGAAACTGACTGTGACACCTGGCAAAAATGGTAGTGGCTGCGTCTGAACAGAATTTATCATCAGCATCAGATGCGGCCAGTGTAATCACTTAATTGTCAGGCATTACTTTTTCAACAGGCAGACATTTGGAGTTGAACGAAAAGCAGAACTGGCAGACGGTCGATGCAATGCCATCCTTCAATATCTGCTGCTCTGCTCTTAAACCACACCTACTAAGTCAAAAGCTGTTTTAATACAGTGACTTCAATAGACTGAAAAAGAAAGAAAACAAATAAACAAGACAAAAGCAGACGAGATAAGGCTACTTGTGATGGCAATCTGGAGGAAGATTAGGTTCTACTGAACGTTTGTAGCATTTCTGGACCCATGTCTAAAAAGGTCAAATTTGCTTCTGCTGGAGAAATAAAAAAATGGCACAAACGAGCCACATACCAAAGTAAGTATTTGTCTAACTGCTCAGCATTATGTTGCTGTTAGAGATTTCGATCAGCCGATAGTTTAAAACCATCCGATGATCAGGGCCGATTATATCCTGTCAATCAAAAGAGGGCGGGAAAACACATCGATTTCGTGCTGTGTGTAAAGATGATGTCTCTTGTGTGGAATGACGACAAAACTGCAGTTTGTAAGCTCTGTAAACTCTGCACTGCTAAAATTTTACACCAGAAGTGAGCAGCAGTGAAGCAGGAGTTTCGGCGTCGAGTCTAATTTTATTTATTAATAAATAAAATTTAAATAAAGCGCCAGTACACCGCTGAAAGATTTAAATGAAGATGAGTTGACAAAAAAGTATATATTGCAAAGAAAAATATATTTGTAGAGTAGTGTATTTCATATCCAGTTAATGTTAATATATGAAAAAGTTTATATTAGGCCTATATATGACCAGTTTGATGTTCAGTGATGGAGTAGAAATGCTTTTGTTTGTGGTGAGTGAATGTGAAGCCTAACAGGAGGATTTTTAGAATTCAGTCAATGTTAATATGAATTAATAACATTTAGTAAGTTAAGAAATCTTACTTTAATCTTCAGAATTCAGTTAATGTTAATTACAGTAATGCGTTTTCTGTTCATGAGACCAGTTACTGTGAAACAACTTGTTGAAATGGAGAGGATTTCCTTCAGAATTGTGGAATTAATTATTATTAATTTAAAAGAAGGCATAAAGGGCAGAACTATCGGTATCGGTATCGGCCGATATCACTCTGAATAATCGGTTATCGGTATCGGCTGAGAAATTTAGTATCCGTAAATTTATAGTTGCTGTCTACTGAGAAGTGCGCTATAAATAAAATAACTTCTTTACGCTGAATACAATGACTGGCTCATGTTACTAGACTGTAGTGTGAATTAAAAATCAATTCAATTTACTGAGCTCTAGTAGATGATTATAATGTGCTTTATTCTCAATTTACTACTCTTGTCTGCACCCCACGAACCAGAGGTGTGAACGTATCTGGTGACAAGGAAATGGGCATTAATTTTTCCGTTAATGTTATTCTATACCAGTGGAGCCACAAAAGTCTTAGTCCCAAGGTAAATAAATCCAAGTGTAATCAATAGTTCGTTTTTGATGTTTAGTGTGAGAACTAGGTCACATGACCACAATCATTTGCTTCCTGCATGTACTTCACTGCCAGATTACTAAGAGAAGTAAGTAAACCATGTTTGCATGATTATGAATAAACCCAGCATATCTGGTATGCATGATCTTTAAACAGTCTATCGTTTGTGTGTTAATAACACTGTACTTTCACATTTATATCATGCTCTCAGGACACAGGGATAACACTGTGCCTCAGTGTAAATGTAAAATCCTAGCTACCATTAATTTCCAGTCTGGGACAAACAAGTTGGCATGAAAGTTTATGTCTTCCTAAGATGAATTATACCACAGCAGTATTGAATTCTCGAATCTGATTGGTAAGGAGGTTTTGATTTATTTTCTATTTCAGCAGCTCTGACAGTAGTGCTTCAAATCATATGTTTATATTAATGTGCTTGTTCCAATACATTATCATTTCAATAGTAAAACTGTGTTGTTATTTAACAAAGAAAGTTATATCGTTGTTGATACTGTGAAGAGTTCTGTGAGAAGATCTTTATTCAACATTTATGGAAGGAGTCTCCAGTGTCAGAAATCTTTAACATTCAGTAAGTTTTATACCATAAAACTTATAAACTTATATTCAGGACAGAGGACGCGGCGCGTTCCGGTTTCTCATGAAACAAGACAAACTGTGTTTTATTAACTGTGGCTTATTAACTTCAAGAGAGGCTGGTAAAGTAATGACTGCTATAACACATAAGTGGTAACAGGAACTAACTTGTCTTGTGGACGTTTCACAACATTCAATATAACTGTAAATGGTTAAAAAGCGCAAATTGCTGTGGAGAGGAATAATACACTTCAGGATGTGCGGTTTTAGAAAAATTATTTGCCGTTGACCTTTTTCTTATAACAGCACCCCCCCCCCCATTCTTTACTTACTGAATAACAGAAAAGTTCAGATCCCATGCTGTCTTTTGCCTTTCAAACTACAGAAAATCTTCCATGCTTAAATCAGATATGCCAAAGGTACTATTAGAGATAAAGTGTTAAGGAGCCTAAATTAGGGGAGTAGTGGCCATGACCTGCAGCTTTAATGTAGGCATTAAGAGGCTAGGCTAAAAAGTTACATAGAATACTTATATTATACAGTGCTGTGAAAAAGTATTTGCTGATTTTTTTTTTCTGATTTTGTGTATATCTCATACTGAATAGTTTTAGATCTTCAAATGAAATACAACATAAAACAAACACAACCTGAGTAAACACACAATACAGTTTTTATTCATTCATTTTTTTATTGAAGCAAAAAAAAAGGTTATCCAACAATCACCCATGTGAAAAACTAATTGTCCTTTGATGTTGTCCTTGGCGCTTTGTGACTTGCTGGATGAGTCGTTGCTGTGCTCTTGGAGGAAATTTGGAAGGTCAGCCACTTCTGGGAAGGTTCACTACTAAGTCGAGTTTTTCCTTTTGGAGATAATGGCTCTCATTGTAGTTCTTTGGAGTCCCAGAGCCTTAGAAATAGCTTTGTAACCCTCCCCAAACCGATGTATTTCAATCAGCTTCTTGCTCATTGTAACGGATGTCTAAATATGGTCATAAGTTACCGTTGACTAATTGGAACTAATTATGATAGAACTGTTTTACCGGGAGTTATAAACAGACGCACAGTCAGCACAATGCACAATGCGGTTTCACATGCTAGTGCAATTGGCACACAAGCGAAGCTAAAAAACACACAAATGGAAGAGTTGTTGATGTTTCCTTTGAATCCTCCCTTCTGTAAGCAGTTAATGAGGTATGTTTCTTGTGCGTGAAGTGGGTTGGGATATTAATCAATTACATCATACAAATGTGTTCAATGATTGTTATTATTGCATTACTCTAAATGTGATTGTATTTTTATTGCAAGTGTGTTTGTTTCATGTTGTGTTAATGAATATGAGTACTCGCAGTTGGTATGATGGTATTTAACACTTGTGATTGTTATTACAGCAGTGACTCATATGTGTGACTCATACAAAGAACAAGATAATTGTATGCAATTTCTTTATTTGGTCTGTTGTCAGTTCTTACATCTGGTGGTTGTTAGTGTGACATCTTCATATCTGTCATCCATGTTAATGGTGAATGTGGAATTGATGTTCTGAATAAACTATCAGTCAGTGAAATCAAGACCTCTTATTTGTAAGTTAAGCCGGGTTCACACTGTACGATTTTGGCCACGAATTGGTCGCCTGAGACCAATTTTGGGAATCCTAATAATCCTAGGCCAAAATCTGTAGTCTTTGATCGTTAGTTTGACGTGTTCCCCGACAGCCGATTAATGACTGTTGCGATCAAATATTTCCTCCTGGCAGTGTCAGAAGATTTGAGGCACAGTCCTGTAGTGTGGCTTCTCCTACTCCGTACGAGTCTTCTTGCGTGCATCCGTTTTTCGCGTCTTGACTGTCGTACAGTCTGACATTAATGACAACCGAGATCCTACAGTGTGACATGGCTTACATCGTGTTCATACAGTCTGACGAGCAACAGTCGCAAAGGACTATTCAAAATCACAGTGTGCACAGAGTAAAATCCCTAGTGTTGAATTAACACCCTGAGTGTTCATTTGTGTCCAATGAACTTATATAAACACTGTAGGGCGTAAATTCAACACTCTGGGTGTTAAATCAATACTGGGGATTTTGTTGTGCACAGACTTTACTGGAGGGAGCGACACTCATCATTTCTAGAATTTTTTTCAGTTTTGGCGTAGCGTCTTACTGGGTAAGACCTTTTAACCAACTTCATGCTGTTGAAAAAGTTCTGTTTAAGTGTTGATTTGATTGAACAGGGTTTGCAGCGGTCAGGCCTGGTTACGTCTAGTACAGCTGAACCCCATTATGAATGCAGTTTCGTAGATTATTGGGGTGGGGGTTAGGGTTTGTTTTTTTTGTTTTTTTGCTTCAATTAATAACATTATCATTTAAAAACTGCATTTTGTGTTTACTCAGATTGCCTTTGCTTTATCTTAGATTTGGTTTTAATTTCTGGACCAATTTAGTATGAGATAAACACAAAAACAGCACTGTATATCAAACTGTACTAAATAAATAAGCTAAACATTACTGTACACCTTTAAATAATGACTCAAATATTTGACAGTTGGATTATATTCATAGATCGAGGGATTTATTAGATCCCTCACAGAAGGATCAACACAGAAGGCTGCAGAAAGACCCCGAGACCCCCTGCATTAGTCTGATTAGTATGAACTCAAGGCAGAAGCTGAACACTTTTCAAAAGAATGACTGGTGTTCAAATAACGCTAGAAGAAATGTAGGAAGAATAAAACGAGTGGACGGAGGGAAGGAGGAGGAAATAAGTTTTTCAGGAGGTCCTGCTCCAGCTCTACCAGTCAGAGAAATGGAAGATGTGAGCTATGCTAACTAACTTTTCCTTTTCCTGTTCCTGCACAAAGTTTTAAACAGTTTCCTTGTCCAGGTCACGATCATGCACTGCTTATACATGCTGTTTCAACGGAAGTGACCAACAGAAGTGTGTTTAGCATAGCGTAAACAGATTTCTGGTTTGTTGTGTAAATAATAAAAAGGTTCGCCTACCGGTTCTCGGCATTCCGTGTAGTTCCTGTACCAGCACTGCAGCAGAAAGCTCGCCAAAAAACTTCACAGAAATGCTGGGAGTTTTAGCAAGCTAGCTATTTTAGTGATGTGTTTAGTGCAGTGTAATGTTATAACATTAGCCCGCTGTCAGCACATCTTCACCCACAGCTCCATTCTCTACAGGACACAGTTAGTCAGTGTTAGTCCCTAATCAGTCCTGTGAAGTGCGCTCCGTCTGTTCTGGGCTCATTTACCCGAGTACTGCTGAAGTCATGCTACAAGACTGCTGCCACGTACAACACACTCGAACTCTCACTCATGTGCAGGAAACCGGAACAAGATCATACAGTACAAATGCACAAGTAACGCAAGTGTTCACAGACACTCTCTAACACTAACACTAACACTAAGCCTTAGCAGACAGGTTTGACACGCTGTGACGCGCTGCCACGGTCACGTGACCACTCCATTCCGGTCGCAGCTTTGATTAACATTCTGTACAGGCTCCCTTTCCTTTAGCCTTAAAACCGAATAGAACAAATGAGCCGAAGGGAAAAGAGATAAGGGAGACTGTAATGGCTGTAATGATGATTTAGGTTAGAGGAGTGCAATATGAACTGAATACAAATCGAGTCAAGTACAGCGGCTGCATAAAGATGAGGTAACACAAGATTTGCAGCCATTCTGATGTGCAGTGATGGTGAACCACGTGGGACTGCACTGTTAGACAGCAAAGAACAGCCTTACATACATCTGTAGACAGACAGACAGGCAGATAGATAGATAGATAGATAAAGACAGACAGACAGTCAGACAGATAGATAGATAGATAAAGACAGACAGACAGTCAGACAGATAGATAGATAGATAAAGACAGACAGATACAGACATATAGATAGATATAGAGCTAGATAGATAGATAGATAGAGACAGACAGATAGATAGATGGATAGATAGATAGATAGAGAGCTAGACAGACAGATAGATAGCTAGATAAAGACAGACAGATAGATAGACAGACAGATAGCTAGATAGACAGATAGATAGATAGATAGAGAGCAAGATAGACAGATAGATACATACATACAGACAGATAGATAGATAGATAGATAGATAGATAAAGAGCTAGACAGATAGATAGATAGATAGATAGATAGATAGAGACAGACAGACAGACAGATATACAGACAGATAGATAGATAGAGTGCTGTGAAAAAGTATTTGCACTGATTTCTTCTGTTTTTGTGTATATCTTATAATAAATAGTTTTAGATCTTCAAACGAAATACAATATAAAACAAACACTATCTGAGTAAACACACAATACAGTTTTTATTCTTTTTTTTTCTTTTTTTTTGAAGCAAAAAAAGTTATCCAACACCTATGGCCCATGTGAAAAACTAATTGTCCCCTTGAACATAAAAGCTGTTTGTGCCACCTTTAGCAGCAATAACTGCAACCAGCCACTTCTGATAACTGGAGATCAGTCTCCAGTTGGAGATAATGACTCTCACTGTGGTTCCTTAGAGCCTTTGAAATAGCTTTGTAACCCTTCCCAGACTGATGTATTTCAGTCATCTACTTCCTCATCATTTCTGGAATTTCTTTCAATTTTGGCATAGTGTGTTACTGGGAAAGCCCGAGTAAGACCTCAATAAATAACATTATCATTTAAAAACTGTATTTTGTGTTTACTCAGTGTTAATTCTTTGTCCGATACCAATCAGAACCAGAATTTGAACCCTGCTGTCCCTGATTTCCGCTCGTCTGGGCCCAGGAAGAAGTCGCACAGACACCAGTGTTCAGTGAAAGCTTCTTAGTTTAATGGTACAGAAAGCATAGTATATATATACACACAGAAATACTGATAAAGAATGATAAATGTCAGTTGGAACAGGTCACAGATAAAATCAAAACATCTATTATGTAGGTTCGCGTGATATAAGAACTAAAGACGTCTAGTATACCAGATAATAAGAGGAGAAGAAGAACCGAGAGAGACAAAGCGTGAGGATGAAAGGCGGGGTGATTAGGAATGCTCAAAACAACACATTCCACAAACATAAAACAATTTGGCTCCGGTACATCGTGACACAAACTAGAGACCTTCAGAATTGAGACCCAGAGATCATGCCTGAAACTTATCACTCAGGTTGCCTTTGTTTTATCTTAGATTTTGTTTTAATTTCTGAAACAATTTACTATGAGACCCAAAAACAGAATAAATCAGGATGGGGCAAATACTTTTTCACAGCACTGTAGATAGTAGATAGATAGATAACATTCCCATTGCCAGCTTGGATGATTCATGTTCAGTAATCATTTTATTCTAGTCAGGGTGGCAGTGGATACAAAGCTTATTCTGGGAACACTGGGGCAAAGCAAGAATATGCCCTGAATGAGACAGCAGTCCAACACTGGACACCACACACAAAGACATGCCTAAAGACCATTTGGGGGACCAATCTACCAGAAGATACTCCTATCTACCACTGGTATTTTCTAGGAGGTGGGAAGAACCTGATAGAAAACTCTAGGACTGAACAGCAATGTAGCACATTTTTGGTGTTACAATATATTAATAGTCTTAGGTTGATGTTATATAATTTTCCCATAACTTATATTAATTAGTCTGCATTAAAATGAATAACTCTTCTACATTGAAAATGCACTGTCGAAAATTTAAAAACCTTACTGGTTCACTCTACTGGAAGGCCTCAAGAAGTGTGTACACGAGCAATGGAATTTTAGGAATACTTGACTACAACCAAGAAGCCACTAAACCACAAAACAATTTGTTATGTGACAGCATTTAGTTGACAAGTTGAAAAAAAATGCTGCCAAAGCAACTAATCGCTCTTTGTTTCCTCTTTGTTTGCTTGGGAGTCAAGCTGGAATGACCTGCCAGCCAAGAACAGGAGTGTGAGACTACAGTGGGGAAAGGCTGATCATTTTGTACTGATGTACAGTGAGCATTCACTCTAAGGGGACAAGTTTTAACAAACCAAGCCAGCACAAAACAAAACACAGTGTTCTTTTATCCTTTAATTTGTCACTGGTCAGTGTATGGTTGTTTTATTTGAATACAATTCTAACTAAAAGCTTTTTTTTGCATAACAGTGGTTTTTTTTAAAACATATAAAATGGATTAACAGAAATTTCATTTTAGTTCACACCCATTTGGAATATGGAAAGTATGTAATAAAGTCGTTGTTCAAATAAGCCAACATTTTAATGTTTTTTGTACATGGATTAACTGGTTTTCACATTCTTCGCCTATTTTGTTTACCAATGGAGGAACCACCCTTTCCGTACATGTCCTGCTAATGCCGGATACCCTCTGGTATCTATGGGGCGTTACAATATTCAAACACAGAGTTTGCCAGACACCTGTGACACTTGGCATTTCCCCAAGTTTGGTGATCTTTGCCTCTCTTTCTTCTCCTTGCTCAAGCCAACTGACTTCTCTTTTTCTCCTTCAGGATTCTTGTTGCAAGTGCTAGAGTTCAATTTCCCTGATAAGATCTCAAGCAACCTTTAAAAGGCAGGTGTTTATGTTGCATGTCTTACATTACTGCCTTTCTTCATTGCACAAACCTAGTCAGCCTCTGAAGCCTTTGTGTTAGTCCATGTGTGTTCTTGAATGGATTTTCTACAAGTTAAAAAACAATTAGTCATAAATTACAGCCAATTTTTAAGGGATTTATGAGTCTTTGCAGAATAATGGATATATGTAGAACTGAATTTATATTTTTAATGGATATAAAACATTCTAATCTGCTCTTCTTGATAGGAACATGATCCATCATCATTATGTGCTATTTAAGGGTAATTTCTGGAGTTTTTGTCATTGGACTCAAAATAGAAATTTCTCTGCTTAAACTAAACTAACCTCACAGACCAGAGCAGATCAGATTTAGTCAAATGATTAAGAGTGTGCTGTCACCTAGTGGTAATAATCCAGTAAACAAATGGTGCATTTTAATTAAATGCTGTGTTAAATCATTTTCATAGACATAGAATCACAATTAGCTTTTTCTTCTATGCATGAAACCGTGTAGGTGCATTTTATTCATTGATTTATTAATTTAATTTATTTCATATTTCATTTGAATTCTCAGGAGGTCACATTGCCTTAATTGAAATCGATCCTACCCCACTACACGGAGTAATATAAAGAGTGATGACCTTGCAAACACAACCATTTTTTTAGTCGCAGGCCAACCTCTTTACTCCACGTTACGCTTCTTCACACTTAAATTGTTTACAAATTTATTTTATATTGCATATAAAGCAAGTATTGGGTGCTGAGTTATGGGCAATATTGAGTTTTTATGCACTAACCCCCACCCCCACATACACCCTTCCCCATCCAACCATGACACCACTGATTAGGTTCATCCATTATCTCAAATCATCCATCCATCCATTTTGTATACCGCTTATCCTACAGGGTCATGGGGAACCTGGAGCCTATCCTAGGGAGCATGGGGTACACCCTGGACAATCCATCGCCAATCCATTGCAGGGCACAATCACATACACAATCACACACCCATTCATATTAAAACATCAATTAAGACATATAAAGTGTCATATTAGATATAGATACTGTATAATATTATTTCTTACAGTTTTAATTAATCAAAACTAAACTAAATTGCACACTATAGAAATAAATAATTCACTACAAATGAATATATAAAAAGTCTCTAGGTCATGTCAAGCGCCCAGAACAGATTTTTGGATTATCGGGTGGTGTTCAGTTTCTTCATTCCTTTCTATCGGTCATATTAACCATCAGTGTCCTTCATGCTTCCTCTTTCTTACCATTCCTTCTTTTATCTTACTTTAAGACACAAATAAATGGCTCAGAGTGTTGCTGAGGTATCACATACAGATGCATGGGATGCTGTGTTAGGGTCATGTGGGTAAGTGGCAGGAAAAAGTCAAGGAAGAATGCAAGGCTCGTTGATTGTGAATATTGCCTGGAAAATCTCACCTATCCAAAACCTCTTCCTGATTATTAGATTATTATTTACAGCAATGCAAATATAAACCACATTCCACACTACAGACACACCACTCAGCCTACCATACATGTGATTGGACTGGCGGAGGAAACCGGAGTACCTGGAGGATACCCCCACAGCTTGGGGAGAACATGCAAACTCCACACACACAGGGCAGCAGTGGGAATCGAACCACCATCCCTGGAGGTGTGAAGCGAACGTGCTAACCACTAAACCACTGTGCGCCACTATTATACCGCAGCATTGTTGAATTCTCAAATCTGATTGGTCAGAAGGTGTTGATTAATGTCCTATAACAGCAGCTCGGACAGTAGCTTTGTCTGCAAGTCAAATCACAGTTTTATATGAATGTGCTCATTCTGTATGTTATCATTTGTATAGTAGTGGCTCATTCACAGGGACATGTATGGTGGATGCGCCATATAATCTAAGGCTAATAATAAACAGATTGTTGTTATTTAGCAAAGAAAAACATATAATCATTGATATGGTGTAGCTTTCTGTAAGGAGACGTTTATTGAACATTTATGGAAATAGTGTCCAGTGTCAGCACTTAACAATCAGAAAGTTTTGCGCCACTGGGAATTCTTCAGGACAGACTTCTTGGTAACATGACAAGCTGTAGGTTTTTTGTCTTACTAACTTCAAGAGAGAGAGAACAAGAGGCTGTTGAGGGAATTACAGTTTATAGCTGCTTTAACATAAGTGATTACAGGAACTATGTTTTGTCATGGATGTTTCACAACATTAAAAAGGTGTGGGTGGGTGTATTTTGTGTATTCGGTGCCTTATGTCATGAGTAAGCAACTTTCCTTAGCTTCGCCATAAGAATTTTAATGGACATATGTAATACATTTAAAATACTATGAAAATGATAAATAATCTTGATTAGATTTGACATTGGGAAGAAAAAAAATCCCTGAGATGACATAAATAAAATCACACAAATAAAATGAAGGGAACCCTTCCTCTTCAGCATGACATTGGGTAGTGGGATTATAAATCACTAAATCACAGGTGTAGTTGAATAAATTCAAAGTGTGGAATGTGGTTTTTATCTGCATTGCTGTATATAATCATCTAACTCTCAGGAAGAGGTTTTGGATAGATGAGATTTTTCCAGGCAATATTCAAAATCAATGAGCCTTTCATTCTTCCTTGGCTTTTTCCTGCCGCATACCCACATGACCCTAACACATGCATCTGTATGTGATACCCCTGCAACACTCTGAGCCATTTATTTGTGTCTTAAAGTAAGATAAAAGAAGGAATGGTAAGAAAGAGGAAGCATGAAGGACCCTATGACCTTAATATGGTTAATATGGCCGATAGAAAGGAATGAAGAAACTGAAGGCCACCTGATTGTATTGAAGTGAAAATCTGTTCTGGGCGCTTGACATGACCTGGTGACTTCTTATATATTCATTTGTGCTGAATTATTTATTTCAATAGTGTGCAATTTCCAATTCCCTGTGCAATTTAGTTTAGTTTTGATTAATTAAAACTGAAAGAAAAAATATTATACAGTATTTATATCTAATATGACACTTTATATGTCTTAATTGATGTTTTAATTCCATTTGAGATTGGAATGAATAATGAGTTCTTCATGTTGAGTTAAGGAAAATTACGATTCTGGCTAGCTAGCTATCTAACTGGTATATAAAGCTTTTTTCCTTCTTAGGCACACTTACACCACCAGAGTAAATTTAAGTTTTTCCCCCTTGTTAAATTGCTGTTAAGGTATTTCAAGTGCAATTTGATGATAAACTTGTATGTTTAATAACAGCTAAAATAATATAACACTGCCTCCAGTTGCATTTCATAGTGTATAGTAATGTTTTGTTGTGATATAAAACTATAGTTATTCTTATAATCGTATGATGGTATAATAATCATAGTAAAAGACAAGCAATGAAACTTACCATTACATGGAAGGACCTTTGTGGTAGAAAATGGTTGTTCTATTTATTATGGCAAAACAAAATGTAGCTAAAGAATCATAGACCAAAAAGTTCTTTACGTTACCAAAAAATGTTCTTCTATGGCATTGTTCTAAAGAAAATTTTATGGCACTATTTTATATATAACTGTATATGTTTTGGTTAATCTTAACCAGCATGTCAGCATTCATCATAATGCTAACCAACATCTTTTTGTCATTTGCGTATCTTTTAGTCTTACTCTTAATAGCCAGAGTATAGTATCCAGACATAAAGCAAGAGATATGTGGGATCCGCCTTTTTCCTTATATATGGTCCTTATAATGCTATTCTGAGCACAGCTGGAAATATTGTGAATGAGTTACAATTTAACAGTAGGCCTAAAATGGATTCACTATGAAAAATAAAACAATCCTCACAATTTTAGCCTGTTTCTGTTTATAAAACAGTGATTTTTTGCATTTCCTTTCAGTTTAGCATAATTCTCTCTATATTAACATGTATACTCTATATATATAATGACTCTGTGTAGAGGTGAGCAACAGTAAGGATGTGAATTATGCAATGTCAAACTTGCAACCCAGTAAATGTGACCTACAAAAATATTTTAACTTCTATTGAATCATTTAAAGTAGTCTTAGTTCTTTCTAGATTGTGCTACTCCATTTTGTCTGGCTTAGAAAAAAAACCTTGAAATTCTTATGTACTGTATGTACTGTGGCAGTAGTGCTTGCTATAAATAATAGCAACTGTAATAGTAACCGATATACTAACTGAAATACTGTCCTGTGTGCAAAGAAAGTGTGGATTTAAGCACTAGAGAAACATTCAAACATCCCAACTCTCCTGCAGTACTCTATGCTCATGTGTTTGTATTTATTTATTTATGTGACAGGAAGTAAGAAAGAGAGAGATCACTCCATTGCATTTGGGCCTCCTGAGTCTCTGGCTGTTTGCTCCTGATAACACTGGAGGAATTGTTCTTCATCTCCCTGCCACATTTATCAATAGTTGCCACAACCATATCCTTCAGCGTGGGTGCTTACTGAGGTGTTTTCATGGCTGCTGGCCATAAAAGCACATCCTCACAAATCTCATGCATCAATCTTGAAAGCATGGGCAAGGAGATTTTCTGTATTATTTCAGTTCCTTCTCTGTATCATCTTTGGATTAAGTGAAAAACACCTACTCAGTTAATAATTGTGATGTACTCAATGACTTGTTAATGGATTCCCATTAAATAATGCCAGTACAATTACTTATTGAGCTAGCACATATTACTCATCATTTTCAGTAAGTAAGACTTCCTCAGAAAATATAATGTTATAAAAAATATCTTAGAAACAGAGAATAATGAGCTTTTTGTGCCCCATAAGACAAAATCGTGACTTGACAGTGAAAGGGATTCTTGTTATTTGTTAGATGACAAGTAAAAGAAATGGCCATTAATAAACAGAAATGAGGTTTAAAAATGTTCTAAACAGATACAAATACAGATGTGCATTACTGTTTTTTTTTTGTTTGTTTGTTTATATGTCTGTTTGTTTGTTTTAAGAAAGCTTGCCAGAAACATTCACATGGGACTGGGATTCTGCTGTATACAGACTAAGAAATCTTGCAAGAGCCAGATTTTAATTTGCAGGGAGCAATCAAATATGAAGCTAGCAGGACAAAGAAATACCACATTCATTAACTAATAATGAATGAATGAATGAATTCATAATTAATGTCCTTGCCTGGTCAGAGTCATTTAAAATGGGCAAATAGTTTGCTTATATTTTGGGAAATAGAACCAGCTAAATTTGTTACAATATGTTACGGGCAGGCATGAACAAAAATAATAACTATAATGACTATTAATTTAATAAATAAATAAATAAATTCAGGATTAGGCCATGCCTACTTTGGGTTTAAATCTGACTGCAGATACAGATACAAAGGTTTGAGGGACTAAACAAATACATAGACAAGTTGTAGCATTGTGTTACACCCCTAGTATGCACAGGTTTCACTTGCATTTCACACACCATGTTCACACTTTGTTTCATTTACAGTGAGGTGAACAAAAAGCTTTGACTTTTCTGCCTAAGGAAAATGTCGATTTCCATTATAGCAGATGCTGCAGCTAAATTACACGGCTGTGTCAAAATATTACAGTAGAGGTCCACACATTTCCAGATGTTGTAGATTGCTTTTCAGTGCTCTCTTTATTGCATTGTACAACCTGTCCAGTTAGTATTCAGTGAGCATAATGTGTAATATTCGTAGAAGGGGAATTGCACTTTGTCTCCTTCAATCATTTTGCATTTTTCCCCTTCTCGTAGCCCGCAGAGAAGAGCAGATGGTGATGTGCACCTTATCAAACTCCGGCTGCAACTCCAGCTTGGCCTGCAGGGGTACGGATGAAACTACATCTGTCTGTGTCCTTCCCTGCTATGCCTCGGCGCCTTTACTGGACCTCAGCCACAATGTCGTCAAACCATCCTCAAAGTCACTCTGACCCCCAAATCTCTCTCCCACACAGTTACGTGACTTTAATTAAATTACTGCACCAGATAGGTAGAAGTGCAACTTCTGGAATGCCTTAACATCATGGATCATTTACATTTATATTTGCTCATTTGGAAGATGCTTTTTTTATCCAAAGCGACTTATAAGGTACACTTGAGCAGATAAAGGTTAATGGCCTGCTTAAAGGCCCAAATGTGGTGCGCTTAGTGGTGCTGGGATTTGAACTTACAACCTTCCAGTCTTCACGTTTTAATAAATCACCCATAGCACTCTTTTTCAATTTTCACTCTCAGGGGAGGCATGTTGAATGAGCATGCTTTTGAGTCCTTGAATGACCTTCTCAGGTGTGGAGAGGTCTTTTCACTATAAAAGTTCATAAAAACAATTTTAGTGAAGCATGTTGACATTGAGTGTAAAAGAATGTAACGTAATATGGCTGATAAAGAGCTCAATGAGTGGATGTGTTAAAAGGAAACTCACACATTTGCTCTATACATTTAGTCCATAAATCTCAGGCTCGGTGTCAGCATTTGATGCACTGATAAAACCTAATTATATTTCTTTCTAAAGGACAAAGGATGACAAGACCAATCATTGGACTTATTACTTGTGCAGAACTAAAGGGTACAAATGCATGGTGCAGCAATGATCCAAAGTAAATCCCTGCATTTCATGCAATGTCACACTGTATCACTGCTGCCATTTTCGGACAGTATAGGAGACTGACTGCATGAATAAATGAATCTGTGCTTCGTTTATACTGAAAAATGACTGCCCTAATACATTTGACTACCTACAATACAGTAGCTATGCACTACAGGGTGTCCCAAAAGTCTCCATACTTAGTGTATATTATGTATATTTTTTTTCAGATAGTCTTTAAGAATGCCTTTGACAAAAAGAAGAACGTATTGAAATCATTCTCGTGGCTGGATCGGGAAGCTTTCGCAAGGTTGCGATGTACTTTATCAAGAATCACATCACACACACGACACTGTTGCCAAACTTATTAACAAATTCAAAAAGACTGGAAGTGTTGCGGACTAACTGAGTAGTGGATGAGTGGACGTCCACGAACATCCACTAACGAAGGTACAACCGACATGGTGCTGGCAAACATATATACTGTATATAGGTACTGTCCTCTACAGTATATATGGAGACTTTTGGGACACCCTGCTGCTACTTCTTATACATGTCCCATATGTATGTTATAGGACAACTGGGACGTTTATCTTGGCAGCAAGTATAGCTAACTCTAGTTTCCGTCTAGAAAGAAAGGACTGTGACTGAAATGCTAGGATAGAGAAATCTTTAATGGAGCAGGAAGAAGTAGGGGATAAGAAGTCTGTCAAGGAATAAAAAAGAAATCAGCAGCACTGAGGCGCTTGATTGGTGCCGAGCCTGTTACACATGTCGCGACTTTAATCTGGTGTGCTTGATGTGCTTGCAAAATCATCTGTGTCAAAAATTGCTGGCAATTTACTCATTAAAATAAAAGAAATGGATGGCAACGTATGAATTTTAACACATGAAAACAACGTATTGTCATCGTCATGTTACTATGTTTGGATACCATTATGTAATCAGCCTCTGTGTCGTTACGCTGCGCTGAAAAAAAAATCCGATTTTAACCTCCGTTAGTCTACAAATTGCAGCCATTCCAATTGTGCTGTATTCAGAACCCAACGAGAGAGCTTAGACATGATTGGAAAACTTTTTGGATTTACTCTTGGGTCTAAATTCCAATCAGGTGAAACCCTGACAGAAAATTACTTTGTTTTGCAAGTTTAAATGATTACTTTGATCGTGAATCCACTTCCTCAGCCTGGCAACTATGAATAGGAAGAGCAGCAACATGCGGAAAACGCAATCTTGGGTTTCTCCATCTGTGTTATTCAACCCTAACCTTGAAGTAGATTATACACCATTAATACAAGAGTAGACAAGCAGTGCGTGCACGCACACACACACACACAGACACACACACACACACACACACACACAAATACAGGTGCAATATTGTTGACCTTGTCTGTTGCTCTGCAGCAATATTTGCCTTTGCTTATACAAGCAAAAAGTCCCATTTCAGCTAGAATGGACTTACTGTCACCCAGCAAAATGTTTATGAATTTTTATTTAGGAATGCGCACATTTCTGTACATGCTAAACACACACACACAAAAAACAGCTTCTGATGTAGGACGTCCTTCTGATGTGCACAGTGCAGCAGTTCCACTGGCTGCAACACAAGACACGAGCGGGAGTGAGAGGCAGCTCCCATGTCCTGTGTTGCAGCCCCTGGCCCAGCCACAGGTCACCTTCAGCTTCCACGCTCCCTGAGAGATAGATAGAGAGAGAGAAAGAAAGAAAGAAAAACAGAGATTCTATGGACTGCCACATTCATCACATGCACTCAAAATAGCCCTCGTGTTTCACTTTACATGTGAGACGGGTAGCCCCTCTCCCACAGCCACTCCAGAAGAAAAGGAAAAAAAAACACCATCATGGCCCAAATTGCCTCAAAGTGAGGTTAATGACATTTTAAGTCACCTTCTAGCAAAAAGACAAAAAATCTCTTGAGAGTTTTATGTCTGAGAAATCGGTCACTGTTGGTGCAGAATATTTTCCATTTTTATCTCAGGTATTTAAATCCCAAAAGATTGTGGCAGATGAATGGCTATCTTTTCGAAAATTCTAATGACTTCAGAGATGCCCTTGTTTAACATATTTTTCTGATACTCTACATCTGAGCACTTTATCTCTCACTGCAACAATGTGAAGTCTTTCCTACTGTATAAAGCATAATATGTCTCTCTCACATTAAGTTGAAGGACATAATCAGTGATACCTCATAGCTCCTTGAGGGTGAATGGGTTCAAACAACTTCCGAGGTTGCATGACCAAGCACCATGCGACACCAGGCAGCCCAAGGACATCGAGGTGAACAGAAAGAAGAGTCGATGGGGGAAACTTGCACGCTGACAAAACGGGCGAAATCCGGCCTGGGCTCAATCAGATAGCAGGGAAATTAGAGAGCGTGAATATGGATGTGGTGTTCTGTACAGCTTTGACATTGTCAGCCAGAAAGGAGGGGTGATGTGATATTTTATCTAAGTGACAATATATTGCAAAAGTGAAGGACACTATCCGGAATTGGACAATCTCATCTGTTTTGGTTTCATCCAATATGAGACCTAGGAGAATGTATTAAAATGCTCAGAAAGAAGAAATCATATAATAGAAGTTGTATTTCAGCTCACCTTAAAAGAGAATTACGCTAGCCATAAATGCATTTATCCCATTCCTTATCTGAAAAGCCTTTTATTATCAGTTTGACAGCAAAATAGATAAATGAGCTCGCATGGTGCCTTGCTGTGGTGGCTGCAGGTGATTAATGGGACTTGTAATTACAGTATTGATGCAAGGTAATAAGTAGCTGTTAGACAATCAAGACAACGGCAGATACGTGACTGGGCCTCTCCTTCGGTAAAACTTCTCTCCTTGGCTGTTTGATTGTAACAATGTGCTACTATAGACACTGCAAAAACACAAGAAGCACCAAGGCCAACGGGAGCAGCCACAATGAACACTTCCGAGAGCCTTTCCCACCTTAAAGCTGAGGCAGAACGTGTGGGCTGTGATGTCGAGGTCGGTATGAGGCTGCTTTGTACTGTGTCCTCTTTGTACTCCGGACCCACCACAAATAGAGCCATAGCTCTGCCTGCCACCAGAACAATGCTGCACACTGTTCCATTAGCCTACTGGTACCCCACTATCCACAATCCTCAGCACCGACAACATCCTTCCTCTGTACCAGCAGCAGCCAATCCGCATATTTAGTGCCAGGAGTTGAATCAAACAGTAAGCGTAGGAGCCCTGTGCAGCACTTTATGTGCTTTATTCAAAAGGAAAATCTGAGTGCTCAGCATCTGCCATATTTGAGTAACTTTCCTTATTCCTGTTTGATCAGCATTAATCGCATGCAATTTTATAAGAGATGCTCACTAAACTGATGCCCTGTAAAATGGAATATGTCAAGATTGTGAAAAGAAAATGCTGCTAGCTAGCTGGTGAGCTCATTAGAGCTTAAATAAATGATTGTTCTTTTTGTCAAAACTCTTTCTGACTTTCAATCCACATGAAAAGCCTAGCTCAGGCTGGGCCAGAGCTATGTTGGGGATTTTAGCAACATTGTTTTCCTAAAGCTCACATCAACAGCATATTTAACTCATGAGGGATTAGAATAAAAGTGGAAAAAGAAGTCATATTTGCTACGATTTCTTTCTTCTTCCCTCCATAGACACCTCAGCTAATAGTTAAGAGGTGTATGTTTACTGACTTCAGCTACATTTCAAGAACTGGCATGAAGTAATTTGCTCTTTACTGTAGAAATACTTGAAAGCTTGCATCTATTTTAGCCCAAAATGCTCTGTGCCCTACTCTCAGCAAAATGTGACGAGATACACGCAACTAATAAATATGCCTATTTAGGCTATGCCAAGACTATTTAGGCTTGTTCACAGGACAAGTGTTCCTTCAGTTCATAATCTCTCATATTATCATCACAATAATTTAGCAAATAACCTACCAAAGACACTTGAATGTCATTGCATGTCTCTTGTGGTTGATCTGAGAGGACAAAGACACGAGATTAAGAATATCCTGCACTGAATAAAAAAGAAATGTCAGTTGAATGAGGTATTTCAATTTCTCTCATCAGCTCTCTTTACCAAGAACGAGTTCAAAGATTAGCTATTTATACACTTCAAGGATTTTTCAAGGGTTCTTTGCATAGTTTTTAGCTTCAGAAGTGATTCTATTCCAAAGATTTCTACATTGAACAGTTAAGGGTTCTGCTTATCACAGTGGTTCTCAAATCCATTCCTGGGGCCCCTATCCTGTACAGTTTAAAGTTTTCCATATTGCCAACCAATCAGCTAATTATTAGGTGCTTAAAGTGGGTTAGGTGTGTTGAGGGTAGGGAACTCTGCAATACTGCAGTTAAGAACCTCTGACCCGTTTCGTCATACGCTGAGGAAAATCAAGTGGACTAGATAAAATCTGCACTTTCCACGTTCTGCCTCAGGAACTGTCGCACTCCTCGACTTCTTCATCAATCTCTGTAACATGTCAGGACTGAGTGGCACATTTTTCACAGATTGGTTTAGAATGTTTGTTATAGGGTTCTTATCAAGTCCCGATGGAGAAATACTGTTTTGGGCTAACGGAAGGCACGGACTCTAAAGGACTGCCAAAACACTGACACTTAAAAACTTCTGTTAAAAAACGGAACTGAGCAGAAAGCGTTTTGAACTGCAACCCTGTGGGGAAAATGCACTGCAGGAAATTAAAGAGAATGTCAATGTGCAAAGCATTAGACAGCAAAGGCCTACTTTCACAGCACGCCATTAGAGGAAAAAAGGAAAAGGTTCCTCTTTGGATTGTTAATGGTTCTAGCTGTCTAGAGAGGTTCTACTTGGAATACTCTCTTAAAGGAAAACCTGCTTCTTCAGTTCTACATAGAACCTTTAAGGGTTCTTTCAGAGAGACAAGCTAGAGAAAATGTTAGGGTGTTAGATTGATCCTTTTTGACTGTAGGTAGCTAAATAAAGGAGGAGAGGATGGGAGAGGCTATGATATGTGTTTTCATTTTTAAAGGGAATAAAAGGAGAGAAAATTAGCCGAGAAAATATTCCTTTAACCTGCAACATGCTTCTATTCACACCAAGTTAAAAGGTGAAGAATGAAGACTAACAGTAAGTAGTGAAAATCTACTCATTAATCTGCATATACACTCTCAAAACAAGGTATTAAAGCATACTTTACCTTGTAGCTGGGGTGAGGTACCTTCAGTGGGACACCTTGAAGGGTTTAGTATGTATCTTTTACCTAGACATTTGCATGCAGTGTGTTAATCTAGTAAAGTACTCTCAAAGCTAATTAAATTAAATCAGTGGTTCTCAAAGTGGGGTTCAGGACCCCGAGGGGACTCTGAAGCATAGCCAAGAGATCTGTAATTATTATTATTATTATTATTATTATTATTATTATTATTATTATTATTATTTTGCTACACCTATGAAAATTACAACCTATTATGATCAAAGGTATTATATTACTGAGTTATTATTATACAGGGTGTCACAAAAGTCTCCATACATGGGGGAAACTAACACTTTTTAGCAAAATGTCTTCCAGAATTTTTCATACTTTTTTTTATATTCGTTTTTTTTTCTTCAGATAGCCTTTGAGAACGCCTTTGACAAAAGACGAACGTACTGAAATCATTCTCATGACTGGATCAGGACGTTGTCTGTCGCAAGGTAGCAATGGACTTTAACAGGAAACATCACACACCACACTGTTGCCAAAATTATTAATAAATTCAAAAAGACTGGAAGTGTTGCGGACTAACTGAGACATGGACGTCCACGAACATCCACTGACGAAGCCACAACCGACGTGGAGCTGGGAAACAAATTCCCCTACTGTATATACGGAGACTTTTTAGGACACCATTACGATAATTAACCTGTTTAACTGGCCTCTTATATTGAATGGGTTTAATCCAAACCTCAATAACTCAAAAACAACTCCTTTATAAATAATGTCAACATGGACTTTATGTGTTCTGTAGGTGGAAAGTTCAGGAAACTCTATAACTCCAGTGCATGGTCAAAAATATTACTATACATATATAAATAATATTAATGAGAAACATCTTCACTGAGGTCAGTGGAATTTATTTTATACTTAAAGGGCTCCCTGTCAGCCAAAGGTTTGAGAGCTACTGTCTTAAATCATTTAAAAAGGGAGCGTATATTGACAGTGAAAGATACATACTGAAGATACAGAAGATGTACGTTTGAAGGTGTCATAACAGCAGAGAGTAAAGGTAGAGTTTAGGACTATTTCTGATGATAATAATAATAATAATAATAATAATAATAATAATAAT
>JANDJT010000141.1:3106822-3124061 GCA_024331685.1 Stegophilus panzeri | reverse complement strand
TATATATAGAGAGAGAGAGAGAGAGAGAGAGAGAGAGAGAGAGAGAGAGAAGGGGGGGGGGGTGTAGTGCAATACCACTATATGTATCTGCTCCGGGCTCAAAATAATCATACTTGTGTCTCAATTCATCACAATATTTTCTAACGAGCTTAGTTGGATTATTTCCCAAAATATAAACTAACTAGTAGCTTAATTAAATCCACATTTAATCCACATCTAATCCACATTTAATCCCTGACCAAGCAGTTACTAAGGATGAGTGAAAGAACGCTGTGCATGGGGGCACACACACACACACACACTGGTCATTCACACCCACTGGACCTCAACCTCAACCTTGCATAACTTTTTGTTGTGTCCCAATGCACATCTCAACCAAGCTTTCTGGGGGGAAAATTAATAACGTGCTTCCTATTCATATCTTTATTTGTATTTATTTAGAGCACATTATCTGTTCAATCTAAACAATGTATTCATATTCTGTATTCTCGTATCCTAAAACCTGTGTCTTGTATAGTCTCATATAATAAAGTTGCACCTGAATCACAGTTACAGGGTTTGTGATAATGCCCTCCTTTTTATATAGACACAATCTGTCGTGTTTATGTGTATTATAACATTAAACGCGTATGTAACCTTTTCCACAAAAATATTTTTTACTATTACACATATGACCTTGTACTAATCTTTTTATCCGCAGCAAAAGCGGTAACATTTATGCGCATTGCTTATTATTTTCGAATATATTACTTTTATTTTGACAAAACGGTACAGAAGTTGACCCGGAAGTAAAAACAAAAAATTGCTGTCCCTCTTTGTAGCTTGATGTTGGTGAGCAACGATAAAAGATCCCAGTTTCATAGTCGTGTTTCTTTAAATAGATCTTTATTGTTTTGTGCTATAAACCCAGACATTGGAGCTGGTCGTATTTTTTTTTTAAACACATCACGATGGTAAACGTGTTCAGCAGTAAAACGCAGGAATTTTTAACGAACGCCTCTCTGTTTTATAAAGACTTGTGTCCAGAGCAGGCGCGTTTCCTCATGTGAGTAACTGCTTATTTGTGATGTCTGTACAGATTCTGAAGTGGTTCAGTGTTGTTGCAGTGTTTAATGTTTGTTACTGTTGTAATAGGATTAGATTGGCGTTAGATGGCAGAGCCAGCCTTCCCTCATGTTCACGTGGTTATACACTGAGTGTCATTGGTACATCTACCATTAGGGGCGGACTGGGAACAAACACCAGCGTTAAGGTTCCCACCAAATGTTTCCTAAAATAAATGAAAGCGCATCAACTGGTATAACGACGACGGGATACATCATAACGCCATAATACAGTACAGTAAACGTTACAATTGTCGTGGAAAACAATCTTTGCAGCCTAACAAAAAACTTCAGAGACAGAGGTTTAGTAGATGTCAAAAAGTAAATAAACGTTATTGAAACAATAAAGTGAGACAGTCTGCAGAAAGTTTGAATTATACATACACACACATGTCTTTATATACCTTTCTGAAGCAGTAAAATATCCCTAGGTGGGGCATTCACCTTTTCTTTCTAGAAACAAACCAATCTCCATTGCCTTAACTAATTATTCATATCCATGTGATAGCTTATATATGTGGCGCATGCGTTGTCAGTTGTATTTTCTTTAAAAGTTTTACTAGACCAGGGTTTTTTACTTTGTCCCATAATTCACCCTATAGTCTCAGCCTGGTACCCTTCCTCTTGGAAGTCTTATCTTTTCTTTTGACACTGATTTGCAAGCTTAGAGGGCTTTGTTTGGAAACCCAGTTCTGGTATGTGTCTAATTGCTTTTTTTTTTTTATTGCCATAGAGTAAAGCTGCTTTAGGCAAAACACAAGGTTCTTAATGTACACACGTCACTTGTTAGAAAGTGTTTTATAGTTTTAGATTATGCCTGTTGTGCAGAGAGGTACGGACTGACACAGAAAACAATTAGGCCTACTGTTCAGTAAGACACAGTATTCATCTAACTCAATACACACTTAGAATATAACTTGATCAACAAGTGTACTATTGGTTTAGATAACGCTTCTAACTAATAATTCTAACGGTTGGTCATACATATTAGATTATACTTTATTAACATATCCAAACATTAGTAAACTTTGTAGTTACACACATTGATTACACTTTATATTCTATACAATAGAGGTCGCTTGGCAGTATAAATAATAAGAAATATGGGGTTCTTGATTTATTACTCTGCTGTACATATTTACATTTATGGCATTTGGCAGATGCCCTTATCCAGAGTGACTTACAGATGTGCTTTGAAGTCTCTATCAATAAATACATCCCAATACTGGTTCACTAGGTCACGGACTAAAAATACCATCAGTCTTAAAACTCTGTTGGGGAGGTCATATAGTACAACCCAATGTAAAAAAACAAAAATAAATAAATAAAAAATTATGTGCTAGTTTAAATTGTACACCACATTGTCCAGAGGAAAAGCACTATGCATATGTCCATGTCATATGTCTATAATACAGATTGTTCTCCTTTCTTATTACAGTTTATTTGCAGTGTGCTTTGATTAGTTCCATAGTAGACAGGATTAAATGAGAGTTTTTCCTATAAACATTATTGCATGATAAGCTTATGGAGCAATCGTTACTTTAAACACTTCCTTTAGGGAAACTTTATACTAAACACTTATTTATAGTTGTATAATCCACTATCGGTACACAGCCGTGTGGCATCTCTTTCTTTAGATTGTCATCGATGGTGCGCCACCACTGAAGTATACATTATAAAGTAAAAGGATTTTCTATAATAAAAAATCTCTTAACTGGATATATAATATAATCCTTGGGATATAATTAACTTGAGAGAGAGAGAGAGAGAGCAGGGAAACAAGTATAGACTTGATTTTGTTTAGCTTTGTTCATGTGCTTCTTGTCTCATGTGAAATGCCACTGTGTGTTCTGTGACAATACCATGCATGCTTTGAGTGTTTGCCTTGCTGTGCAAATTGCCTGCGCTGTGTGTTTGTTTGTTTGTTTCCACGCATGAGCTGAATGGCATTGGCTTGACTCACACCAGGCCGTACGTGTCTCACTGGAAGCACCATTTCAGAGGCATGTGAGATGACCTGCTTGGATGGCGAGCTTTACAGGGGACATTTAAGATCTTTCCGTTCTAATTTTAAACATTTTACTATTAACAGTTTGTATCCGTTTGTCCGAAATGAGGCAACAGCAGTGTCTCTATGACATGTTCAGAAGACTGTCAATGAACTTATGACATTTGTCAGACCATTGTTTCCTTCCTTCTTAACACGAAAGTTATTAGGCGTTTTTCTGTGAAGCTCGAGTGATCAGGACATACTGTTTTCCTCCCTAGATTTTATCTGGGGTCTGTTGAGAGAGCGCAATCGTCATCCCAAGTGCTTTTCTGATAGTGTCTCATACAGGCTCGAGTGTGCACTTATAAGGAGATGTAGGAGAGGAATTTAATTAGAGGAGCCTTTTATGACTGTTTCCTGTGCCTACAATACTTGTTGAAATAGAGAAGTAGTAAACAGCTGGTACAGGAGATGGTACCAGTTTGAGCAAAACTCCTTTTTAAAAAAAAAAAAGGAGAGAGACATTCCATAGCTGGGGTGTCTTGAGGTCAATATGTATCTCTTTAGGAAAAAATAAATAAATATATGTGTGTGTGTGTGTGTATATATATATATTATATATATATATATATATATATATTAGAGATTATATTAGAGATTATGTAATCTATATATTTAATAGATTATATTTATATTATATTTGTCTAGAAGCATCGCATCAGCAAAAACTTACAGCTAAGAAAATATCACACTGCTGCTACGGACATTAAATTTGAATATAAACAAATGAATTCATTTATAAATTAACGAAACGTAAACCAAATAATTTTTTTCTTTTCATGTATATTGTGCGCGTGTCTCAATTTTGCATTCTGCTTAGTTCCAGCCTTCACATTTAGCACTGTGGTGATTATTTATAGAAAGAGTTTTGTAAGCTTAGTTGAAGTGTGTGGTTCATACATCACCACATTTCAAAAATACATACAGGGAGAGACAGAGAGAGACAGACAGAGAGAGGGGGGAGGGGGGACCAGCTAACTATTATTTTGGGATGGTCATCCATGGAAAAAAAAGATGCAGTGCATCTAAAAAGTTTACACACCCCTGATAAAATGGCAGGTTTTTCTGATGATAGAAAAAAAAAAAAAACTAAGATAAATCACGTCAGAACTTTTCTCACCCTCAATGTGAAATTACAGCATATAAAAATTAAGTGAAAAACAATCAAACATTTTAGGGAAATCCAGGAAAAATGAAAAAGTTACAGTAATCTTGATGCACAAGTGTGCGCACACACTTTTGTAATTGGGAATGTGGCTGTGTTCAGAATGAACTCCGGTGAAAAGGAATTTCAAATTTCAGCAGGACTATGACCACAAGCGTTCATCCAAATCAACACAGGCATGGCTTAACCAAAAGAAGTTCAATGATTTTGAATGACCTAGCCAGAGTCCAGACCTGAATCCAACTAAAAAACTGTGGGGTGGCCTGAAGCAGACTGTGCACAGGAGATGCCCTTACAATTCGACGGCTCTAGAATGTTTTCAAGAAATAATGGAAAATTTTCCCAAGTGAATGTCCCACACTGATCCCACTCTTACCTGAAAAGTCTGAGTGGTGTAATACAATCAAAAGGAGCTTCACACTTATGTACACTTATGCAAACCAGGTTATTATAAGTTGTTTCCCCCCCTATAAACATTTCTGATTGCCCCCCCCCCTTTATTTGTATACTTTTCAATTACACATTAAAGGTGAGAAAAGATCTGACATGATTTAGCTTAGTGTTATTCTTTTACTTAACAAAAACCTGCCATTTTAACAGGGGTGTATAGACTGTTTTTATCCATTGTGCTCATTATCTTCATTGTAACACAAGAGGATTGCAAGAGGATGTTGTAACACAAGAGAAATGCTCTCTTTTATTCACCTAAATAAAATACGCAACAGCTGGAGTGCTTTGAAATAACCGCACCGTTTCCTGTCTTTTCTCTATTTCAGGCAGAAGCAGCAGATGAATGGTAAGTTCTGAAAGCCGTTCCGGTGTATTGCTTCAGGCTGGATTCCTGAATACAGTGGCCATACAGTGTCTCTAAAAGATTTTAAGGACACAAAGGGTCAGTAAAAATAGCAGCCCTGGCTAAAATGAAATCTGACAGCACACCATATAATCTAACCAAGCTCTATACATACTAGGAGAAATGTTCATCTCCACAGTATGTATTCAAATAAAATAACCCCAAAAAAAAAAGCATATTTGAATGTTTTGTTTATAGTTGTCACGTTTCAAGGTTGAGGCGGAAGCAATCGCAGATTCAACAATTTATTAAACAAACAACAAAACAACAAAACAAAGAGACTAAGAGAACTTGGCATAATACTGTGGCAAAAACTAAACAAACTAACAAGATCAATAAACACGTTAACATGGAAACACGGTGGTCTAAGACAAACGTAAGACAGAGAAGCAGTGCAAACAATGCCATATATATATGGTCCTGGTGGTCCTGGCCCCTTGGGCAAAATGTCCCCAGTAGAACAGGAAAGCAGAGCGACGTCCTCCTCGGAACAGGAAAGCAGAGCGACGTCTGCGTGGCAGGACAGCGGGACAGCTTCATCCGCTTGATGGGATAGGGGAGCGATGTTCTCCGCGAGGCCATAGAGGGGAGCGAGGTTCTCTGCGAGGCCAAAGGGAGGAATGCTGCTCTCCGTGGAGCATGAGGGGGGAAACGATGTCCTCCGTGGAGCAGGAAGGGGGAGTGACATACGGCGCGCAGCAAAGAGGAACGACGTCTTCAGCGGAACATGGAGGCAGAGCGACGTCCTCAGCCAAGCAGGAAGGCAGAGCAACGTTGTGCGTGGGGTTGGCGAACAGAGGGGAGCACTTGGGTATGTCAGGACACGGAGCAACGTCTTCAGCCAACCTGGGTGACTGAGCGGCGTCCTCAGCTGACCTGAAAAGCTGAGCGGTGTCCTCAGATGAGCAGGGCGGCTGACTTTCGTTCTCCGCTGACTCAGTTTGCTAAACTAAATCCATTATAGAGGGAGGGTGGGAGATGGTACCAGCCCCGACCACAGACTCCCACTTGTACCCGGACTCCTCCTCCCATTGGCATGGCACGGCGCAGTCCTCCGCGAACATAGGTGGTAGATTGAAGCCCAGGTACTTCCTGACGACCTGCTGCTTACGTGGCGCAGCTTGGTACTCCTCCTCCTGTTGGCGTAGCGTAGTACTCCGCTAACATAGGTGCAATAGTGACACCCAGGTACTTAATTGTGATCTGCTGCTTCCGTTGAAGGTCTTACGTTCTGTCACATTTCAAGGTTGAGGCGGAAGCAATCGCAGATTTTCAACAGTTTATTAAACAAACAAACAACAAAACAAAGACACTAAGACAACTTGGTATAATACTGTGGCAAAAACTAACCACAAACTAACAAGATCAATAAACACAGTGGTCTAAGACAAACATAAGACAGAGAAGTAGTGCAAACAATGGCTATATATAAGTGTGCTCGTTAACAGAAACAGGTGCAGATGCAGGTGCAGGTGGTCATGTGACATGTAGTACAGTGCAGTGGCTGATGGGAACTGAAGTCCAGAGTTACCTCCTTGATATATGACAATAGTTACCTGAAGTAAGTCAATAAAAACAAGTTTAATGTCTTATCTGTTAATTATAAAACATTTTTATTATGTGTCAATTTCCTAATTAAATTTCTAAGCAAAGTCTTGAAAGTGTTGTTGGGATTATTTTCATGGTATTTATTTTAATGCGTTCGCATCGTGTAGCGCTTCTGCAAATGAAGTTCCCTTCTGTCTGTGGAAGTATACACCGATCAGACATAACCTTAAAACCAGACCGGTCAGAGTGCCCATGCTGACCCTGTCCACCACCAAAAGCTCCTACAGTGGGCATGTGAGCATCAGAACTGGACCATGGCGCAGTGGAAGAAGGTGACCTGGTCTGATGAATCTTGTTTTCTTTTACATCATGTGGACGGCCGGGGGTGTGTGTGTGTGTGAGTGTGTGATGCTTACCTGTGGAAGAGATTACACCAGGATGCACTATGGGAAGAAGACAAGCTGGCGGAGGCAGTGTGATGTTCTGTTGGGAAACCTTGGGTCCTGCTGGCATTCATGTGGATGTTACTTTGACACGTACCACCTACCTGAACATTGTTGCAGACCAAGTACACCCTAATAGCAGTGGCCTCTATCAGCAGGATAATGCGCCCTGCTACACTGCAAAAATTGTTCAGGAATGGTTTGAGGAACATGACAAAGAGTTCAAGGTGTTGACTTGACCTCCAGATTCCCCAGATCTCAATCAGATCGAGTGTCTCTTGGATGTGCTGGACAAACAAGTCCAATCCATGGAGGCCACACCTCATAACTTACAGTAATTAAAAGATCTACAGCTAACGTCTTGCTGCCAGATACCACAGCACACCTTCAGAGGTCTTGTGGAGTCCATGCCTTGATGGGTCAGAGCTGTTTTGGTGGCACAAAGGGGGCCTACACAATATTAGGCAGGTGGTTTTAATGTAATGGGTGATCGGTGTAAAATTAAATTTACAATCCAAACGGGAACATTTGCTGTTCAGGAGAGTAACATGATCAACACACATGTGGGGGGGAGGAGGAGTCCAAACCTTAATTCTGTATGTGAAAGAAATATCTGTTGTACTGCAGTGCATGCTATCATCTGTTTAATTCAGTCTCGGAAGACATACTGTAAACAATCTCTCAGTAATCAAAGCAGCGGAGCGAGAGAAGAAAAGCAAAATAAACATTAGAGAATTATTAACTTAATTATGAGTCTAGTTGTGTGTAATGATATGACTTATTATGGCCGTGTGTAATGAGAGGTTCCATTTTCAAGATTTCATGATTTTATGTAACAGGTCTAAACACACATAATGACTGTTGAATGTTGTTTGTTTCAGGCCCTGCGCTGCCGGACACAGTTCTGTGCCCGTTCTGTTTTCAGTGGCGCCAACCTGGAGAGTACCACGTGCGATTACGGCCCAAACGCAGACCATCAGTGCGTATCAGGAAGCTGCTCAGGAGGGAGCAGGCCCACAAGAGGCTCAGTTCACAAGAAATCAAGCTTCTTCAGAGGTTCAGAAGAGCTTCCAGCATTCTGGTGAGGATTCATGTACAGTACATCTTTTATATCTTAAATAATCATCTTATCTTGAACCCTTATAATCGCAAGGGTCAGAATTTTTTACTAGTCTCTAGAAAAAGTTTTACTAGTCTCGCTGGGAACTGCATGCATGTTTTGTTTGCTGTCTGACTCACGTCCATGTCAGCAGGATGGAGAAAAGACAGAGAGCAGAAAGTGGCTGCTTATCTACTTCGACGCAATAGCAAAACTGTGCCATATTACATTGCTTCTTTTTTCAGAGCGGGGAAAGTACAATCGATTCTACCCTCTTTACTGTGCCACAGTATTGCTATGGAAGCTCTGCTAGGGCATTTTGGCTTAATCCACAGAACTGTGCTGTCATGCTGTACTTTCAGACATTTATATTTTAATACTATAATACATCTCTTTAGGCTTGGAACAGTTTGCATTTAAAATGCAAAAAGGAGGACACTATGTAATATCTCACATTCCAGAAGCTGTCAATAAAATATCTGCTCAGAGTTAAAGCTCTGGTCTCCATGGCGTCCCAAGGTTGGTAAGACAAGAAGGCCTCTCTACTTCCCTGTCAGTCATGTTGCCAGTTATTTAAAAAAATTCCTCCTCTTGCACTAGCATTCAGGAATTCTATCTTAGGCCTTTGTGAACGTGTGTCAGTGCACCTCTGTGTACTAGCTTAACCATAATCCCTCTGTTGTTATGTTGCATGAACAGCCTGATGTGCTTACTGACCTACTGACTTCCTGACTTGCTTATTGATTTACTGACTGACTTATTGACTTACCGACTGACTTACTGACACACTTGGTGATTCACTGACCGTCTTACTGACTGACCTATTGATTTATTTACTGACTTCCTGACTTACATACTGACTTCCTGACTGACTGACTGACTGACTGACCTACTGATTTAATTAATGACTGATTTAATTACTGACTGACTTACAGACTGACTTGCGTGGTGATTTAATTACTGATTAACTTACTGACTTGCATACTGATTTAATTACTGACTGACTGACTGACTTGCATACTGATTTAATTACTGACTGACTGACTGACTTGCATACTGATTTAATTACTGACTGACTGACTGACTTGCATACTGATTTAATTACTGACTGACTGACTGACTTGCATACTGATTTAATTACTGACTGACTGACTTAGCGACCTACATACTGACTAACTGACTTACCAACTGACTGACTTTTGGACTTCCTGACTTACTATACTTACTATACTTCCTGACTTACTATACTTACTACAGACATACTGATTTACTTACTTACGTATTTACTTTGTGTTTGTGTGTGTGTGTGTGTGTGTGTTATAGCGTAAGGAATAACACGTATAAGTAAGCTGATCTCGTACTGGATTGCAAAACCCAAAATTGTATTTATTTTTCTTACTTTATTGCTTTTAGGTTTTTTTTGTGGGTTTTGTGTGTGTGTGTGTGTATGTGTTGGTGAAAAAGGCTTTTATATGTTGATAATTGTGAATGAGCCTTCTGCATTTTCATTAAATTTTGTTTGCTGGATGTTTTCAGTGTTTCTAAATGACCCTCTGAAAAGTATGTGCACCCAGCTGCTTCATTTGCATTCACTCATCAAACAAATGTTGATTTGTACTAAATTGGTTTGTTGTCATGGCTGGCAATTTCTTCGTGCTTCAGTTTCACACAGCATCAGCAGCTTCCCAGCCTACAGCTGTAAGCGATGGCTTTGGAGTTTTAAACAGTGAGAGGCAGCCAGATGGCTCCAGTGCAGACTTGCACAAACGCTATTACAACGCCAATTACAACGCCAATCATGTTGTAAAGTAACTTATTTAGGGTAAAACTTTATTGTCCTTGCTTGGATAAACTATAATCCATGTTGCAAACTTAGTGATGTTTTCCTCTAATCTAAAAAAAACCCTAACATTTACAGTAAGAAGTAGCTCATTTGATGTTTTTTACCAAATGCCTCACTTTCTCCCTTTTCCCTGTTGGTACCCTTGTGTGTATTCATTTTTAATTAAAGTATCATTGAACCGTTCCCACAGAGACACTACTGTTTTGTTAGCACTCTGTTAGCAAATTTAAATATCATGGTGTTCAGTACATATTCAGTGAATTGTGAAAATGCCTTTAAAATTGCAGTATGGTATTTTTGCCTTATACCATAGTGTTGTTGAATTGTTGATTCTGATTGGTCAGAAGGTATTGATTAATTTTCTATAACAGCTCTGACAGTCATGCAGGCTAGAAGAAGAATCGCAGGTTTAAATGAATGCACTCGTTCGAATATGGCTTTGTTTTTATAATAACGTTTTGCACAGGGACTTGTATAAGGTTAAACAATGTGTGTAATTGTTGATGTGGTGAAGTTTTCTGTAAGGAGACATTTATTTAGTACTTTATCAGTGCTTTGTAGAAGTCAGAGGTAATGTTGTAACTACGTATTCCATCACGGGAAAGTCTTTAGGAAAAAGAGCTTTGTAGTTTGACAAACTACATATTTTTCTCATTTTGTTTATTAACTTCGAGAGAAGAGAAGAGAAGCTGATGAGCTTGTGTTGTGCGTGTTGTTTTATTCCTTACATACTGCCTAATTCTCATGAAATGTCCAAAAGTATGGCTCCACTAAAACAACATTGATCACTGATCTCAACTATTGAACCTTGTTTTAGAAATCTTGTGCAAAATTGTATTCATTTTTCGCCACTGAAGAAATACTCTGTGATCCTGGATCTCACCGTGAAGAAATACCATGTGCTGTTTTAAACCTTGAAGGTGGGTTTCAGGTTCAAATCTGACACTCTTTAGAGTTATCTCAAGGTCATGCAGGCAGTGCTATATATTAATCCAGCACATACTCCTGTGACTTGTGTGTCTCCAGCACATGCTGTGTGTCTTAATGTACAGTCACACATTTGGCGTTCTTAAAGGCTATCTGAAAATAAAACATCAAAACACAACATATATTAAGTATGAAAAATTTTGGAAGACATTTTGCTAAAAAGAGACTTTTGGGACATCCTGTAGTTGTACGCAAACATAGCTTTTCAAAGCCATTCATAACTGAGGAAAAAAGCTGCTCTCTGATTGGCCGCCATTTCCCGAAACCATTTGTTTAATGCTTAACTGTACTCAAAATAATAGCGTCAGGATAATGGGATGATTATGGTTTTGACTTGCCCTTGAAAGGTTATAGCTGATTTATAGAATGGATCTGGCTGTGTTTTCTTTCCAGTCTGCTTGCAGGTCCTGATGTAGGTGACATGCTGTTTTTGGGGGTTTTTTTCCATAAAAAGGCTGAGGGTGACTGGAATGTTTTGCCCATGTTTGGACAAGATGCATCGATCACTATAAAGAGCAATCTGGTTTCAGTTACGACTTAGGCACAAGCGCGAGTTTGCCTCTCTCTGGATGAAACCATAGCACCAAGGTCACATCAGCCAGCGAAGCCCAGCTTGCGGCGAGTGAGTGAGGGAGGGTATTTCAGGACCCAGGCCTATTAATAGATTGATCTGCTGGATTGATTTTTAGTGTGTGCTTGTTTGTGGTGTATGGGGTAGAGGTGGGGGTGTTCAGGAAGTGTGTAGAAAACCAAGTGCTCGGTCTAGAGAGTAACTGACCCCTCCCATTATTAAATACCGTCGGAAAGCTCGTCCATGAAACCATTCGTATTCGGTCACGTCCGTGGTTTTCATGCAAACCTTTCCTCACAATTTGCTGAGCTGCTGAGAGTTGTCATCATGTTGGAAGTGGTCTGAAATTCCAACAGTAAGCTAAATACAGCCGGTCTCGCTTCACTTCTCTCTCTCTCTCCACGCTCACAGCCGCTCTCTGAGCTCAAGCAGCTGCTGTTGATTGATTGCATGAGTCTCATTAGAGCTGTCAGGTATTCACTGGTATATACGTGCATGCTTGGGAGCATCTATAAATTCCTCCCGACATATATTAACGGCAGTGGAATAAATTCCAGGCTTATGCATGTTTAGTAGCACCGAGTTAAATGTTATTATTCTGGTAATAACGAAAAACGAACTTATGAGTATCAACGCTACGTGTCTGATTGAGTGTGTTTGTGTTCTGAGTGAAAGTTGTCCTCTCAGGATTGTCCTTGAGAGTTGTTTTTCTGGATCATTTCTTCCATCACTACCCCACCGCAGAGGTTTCTGTTACGATTCTCCGTCTTGCCTGCGCACCCGAGATCCCTCAACCCTTTGTTACCTGACCTGAACCCTTTTTTTTTTTTTTTTTTTTTTCTTCTTCTTTCTTTTTCTGTCATTTACTCGTTCAGCAGAGGTTTTTATCCAAAGTGACGTACACTTAAGTGGAACAGATGAAGGTCTTGTTCAAGGACCCAGCAGTGACAGCTTGGCAGTGCCGGAATCTTGAGTAGGAAATAGGAATGTGCAGATAAAGTGTTCATAAGATGCACCACAACATTTTCACAGACACTTCAGAAATATCAGTACTCTACATTCCATTTAGGATGCTTCTACTTCGAAAGGCAGCATTTTCACTCAGAATTGTGTTCTCACAAGATAAACACTTCCCATCCCTAAGTCATCCTATAACAGCTGTCGTCTAAGGACCTGTATCCCGTAGCGCTGTTGAATTCTCAAATCGGATGGGTGAGCAGGTGTTGATTTAATTTTCCGTAACAGCAGTTTTGAAGTAGATCCGGTTTCCACAAGTTCATATTAATGTACTCTTTCGATTGTTTCTATAGCAACAACTAATTCACAGTAACTTGTATGATAGACACATAATATATGACTAATAATAAATGGAAGCAAAATGTGTTTAACAAAGAAAAACACACGATATCTCAGAAAATCTTCAGGACAGAGAGCTTTGTGCTTTCAGTTTGTTGTTGTTTTTTGACTAAAAGCCCACCCCATTGTGTTTTATTCCTAACTTATTTTAGCCACATTTGACGGCACCACCAGTGAAAAAATGAAAACGATACTATTATTTTGTTAATTTTATTTTATAAGTTGATTTTCTCTGTTTTTTTTGTTTGTTTGGTTTTTTTTTTTAAAGGAGCCGTTTGTGATAATTTAGGAGCCCTCTATCAGCTTCTTTCAAGATGAATCATAACTGCAGTGAAAACAAACAAGCCTTCTGCTTCCTCCGAACCACAGCCTCTGTTAAAACCATGCATGCCTTTTGGGTTTTCTTTTAAGGAAAATGAGTAAGACCTAAGTAGTGTTCATTTCTGGGCCAGAAAATGTAAATACAAGTCTCAAATGAGGGCGGGGAAAGCCATTCCGTTGCATTGCAATATTGCAAATCAGTTTTCAAATTTTAATATATAGGTAGGTTGAGAATATTTCACATACTGCACCTTTAATCATGTTTATGTTCCAAAATTTTCATATGCTCCCATATTGTATTTTCCAAAGCTCTTTATTGGTTAAGACAAATAAACATGCAAGCATATTTTTAAGTAGAATATTGTTATAAAATTGAAAAAAATTAAAAGTTACGTGGTTGTAGACAAGTGGTTTTTAAAAACATGACCTTTTCTTGTGTCTTCCTGCTGGCCGGAGATGTTTATGAGCTAATACATGATGTGTTTATAGTTGTTTTATAGCCTGATTGTTATTGTGATTGGGAAGGTACTTTGAGAGTGTTTCTGTCTCTGATGTATATTATAGTTAGAAGCTGGGGTTTGAAGATCAGTTTATAGCTACATATGGATTCGAGCTCATCTTTTTATGACTAGTTTCCACCGGTAATGTGCTATTATTGGCTAATCAGTGCTGACATGATTGTCTTTCGTAGCTCTTGATGATTTATTCTTGCCTACAAACCATGAATAGTACCATTTATTTTAGAATAATTTACTATTCAATTATACATTATTTATTCATCTCATGCTCAATCTTTATTTATTCATTTATTTATTTATTATTATTTTAAACAGTAACTTGTTCTTTATTTGTGTTATTTATAATTGTCCAGTTAAACATTTAACCAAGGGACAGTTTATTTCTTTTTGAGTTATTTATTTAATACATTCACACAGTAAATCAGTAAACCGAGGTCATATAAAGTAGAATGAGTGGATAATTTCCCAGCAGTTCATATGATGGAGGTAGAACAGAGTTGAGTGCAAAAGTTTGCACACCATTTTGGCACCAAGTGAAGACCAAGATGTTTCGAGTATTCCTTTAACATTACCATCAAATAGCAAAATGGACACACAGTGTATGCTGTTATGATATTAACAGTGGAAAATATTGAAACGATGTCAGGTCAAAGGTTTTTATCTCCAATACTGAAAGGGACGTAAGTTCTAAAGCATTCTCTAATAACTCGTAGGCCCACCATTTTATCTTAACAACCACCTCGACTTTTATTTTTTCCTTTCTTTTTTTAATATCATTCTCTGAGTAGCTTTTGGATCTTCTCACCAAGACATTTTGCTTTTGGCTCTTTTCAAACTATTTTTATTTATTTATTAACTTTTTTTATTTTGCTTTATGTAATTACTTTATATCTGTAGCTAAATTGTAAAAAATATATAATTTTTTTTGCATTCAGAAATCCATGAGCTTGCAAACTTTTCCACTGAACTGTCCATAATCATAGCTTGACTATTTTTATTATGGTAATCACAAAGTTTTCTCATGCTTGAAAAGTGTTTTACATTGTGTAACGGATTAGATTTATAAGAAATGAGGTTGAAATATTAACCAATGGACCCTCAGTGAGTGGAATTGTCTCCGCCTCGGTCGGGGTGATTGGCTGGAGGTGTGTGTGTGTGTCACAGTGCTTTATTATAATGGTACGTGCAGCATGTCATAAACTCACAGACAACCTGTATCACTCTTCAGTTCCACCACCTGTTCCTATCAGCAAACATGGCTAACTTTGTGTCGGTGAGTTTGAACTTTTGTGAAACAAAGCTTTGCTCTACCAGTGATGGAAACTACTATTGGATTCATAAATGGATATTTGTTCATGCTGCGCAAAACAGGTTTCATGTCTCTGTAGAAGTGAGTGGGTGAGTAAGTGACAGGCTGTTATGTCCAGGCTTTGGTGTATGTTTGGTTTATGCGTATTCATTTTGACAACGGTATATATAATTTGCTATTGACCTTTTCAGTACTGATATCAAAGAAGTGACACAATTTATTGTGTTCTTTAATCATCCTGACAAATACGTGGGTTTTCCTGTAGGCATTTGAATCAATTGTGGCATAAACTGATATAAAAAAATAAATTATCATCAGTCAAATTAATGCCGTCTTTAATGGTGACACGTTAAGGGTTTAATGTATTTCAAGGCATACAGTCATTGCACTGTATAGCGATTATATTCTCCATAAGTCTTTTAAATCCATGTATTCCAGCCTCAAAAGAGTTTAAGCATAGAGCTGTTAAAGGAGCTGATAGTTATTTAAATGAAGTTTTTTTTTTTTTTTGTTCCCCCAGTAGACCAGGAATAATTTTTTTTGAGGGCTGGTGGTTAGGATGAGCTGAGTAAGTCATACTAATCATTTATGTTTATCCAACAGGACTGTATGTCTGTATGTCAATACATCCTCATACTGTGTAAATCTAAGATTTTTGAACATTCACTAGTTTCACATCATACAGCCATCAAAACATCCATTCGAAACTTCATGTATTTCACTTAACTTTTTCTACAGTATATACACTTCCTGAGATGTTGTGGGTACCACGCTGTCTTTTTATAATGATAAACTTTAGAAGGAGCTGATTTGACGTTAAATTTCTTACTGAATGTTTTTTTTTTTCCCTCCTTTTTGGTTTATGGGTATAAGCATTTAAAAGTATCATGTGGAATATTTTATGATGCATATGCAGGTTATTATTATTATTATTTTTTTTATCCAACAAAATTTCACAAGCATCACATTCGACAGCACGAATACCTTTATTTCCCGGCAGGTCATCTCAAACACAGTACACGGTTGTTTATGCAGGAGGCGTTTTATGACGCACATGTTGTACCCAACTGTAATGACTCACAATAATAATCAGCAATTCCAGCACAGCCATCACTCCACAGATATGATTCATTAGTGCTGATCCTCACAGCACCACATTCACTCCCACCCCTTCCTCCACTCCAACTATACCTCCACTGAAATGTCATTTTTGACATTTGACAGCAAAGAATGATGATCGTTTCAGTTACGCCTGCTATGTATGTGAATTTCATTTTGTTGACTTGTAATGACTAATGAATTATTGCTTCTTTGCTGATGCCGAGTTACTTTTTTTTGTCTTCTAGATGGTCACCTGCCTCACGTGTAATAATACGTCCAGGCAAATTGGGATGAATAGGGATTTTCTGGGGACTTTACCTAAGAACACTCCAGTGAGCATGTCAAAAAGTAGGACTCCTCAGTCTGCTAACAAAGTGACACCTAAGCCCAACCTCCATGACAAAACACCAAGCAGAACACCAGTGTAAGTTACTTCACGTGCTGTTTTATTTGAAATGAAAAAGGTATCTCCTCCGACGATGGCCAAGGGAGCAAAATTGCCCTCTGGGTGGGAGGGGCATATGCTCTCTCTCCCCTGTCAATCACAGTGACACTAGCCAATCATGGGCATCTGTGAGCCCGTGTAGCCGGAAGAGTGTGTTAGGCGTACGCATGTGTTACGCTGCCTTGTGACTCAGCATGAGCAATAAGTGAAAGCTGAGTTTGGCTTCAAGTGTCTCGGAGGAAGCAAGTGTTAAACTTCACCCTCTCCAGTTGGTAGTTGTCATACAGTATGATGGGGAGGGCTGGCAGGTGGGTGAGAATTGGCAGATAATAAATTGGGAAAATCGAAGCAAAAAAAGGATCTTCTTAAAAGCTCATCTTGGCTTCATTAACATCATCTCCTCATCTTTTAACTTGTGATCCTTATCATTATATCAATATGTAGATAATAAATGATTTATGATTTTATATATATATATATATATGTGTGTGTGTGTGTGTATATATGTATACATATGTGTATATATA
>JANDJT010000141.1:3019395-3034590 GCA_024331685.1 Stegophilus panzeri | reverse complement strand
CTTTTGGAATAATGTGCTCTGGACAGATGAATCAAAGATAGAGTTGTTTGGCCACAGTAACAGCAGACATGTTTGGCTCAGACAAAAGACAGCTTTTCAGGAGAAGCACCTAATACCAACTGTGAAACACGGTGGTGGAAATGTTATGGTTTGGACAGCTTGACAGCTTGCATTTTGCTGGACAGCTTGCATTCATTGATTTCAATTATGAATTCTGCATCATATAAGTGAGTGCTTGAAGATAATGTGAGGCCATCTGTCCAAAAGTTGAAGTTGAACAGAAAGTGAACCTTTCAACAGGATAATGATCCTAAGCACACTAGCAAATCCACCAAGGAATGACTCAAAAAGAAGAAATAAAGGGTTATGGAATGGCCTAGTCAAAGACCGGATTTGAATTCCATTTAAATATTTTGGGGGGATTTGAAACGGGCATTACGTGCAAGAAAACCCTAAAACATCTTGCAACTGAAAGAATATTGCATGGAAGAGTGGTCAACAATTCCAAAAAGCCGATGTCAGAGACTGGTGGACAATTATGCAAAACGCCTACAAGAAGTTATTTCTGCTACAGTGGGCAATACTAGCTTCTGAGGCCAAGGGTGTACTTACTTTTTCCACGGATAAATATCACATCTATTGCTATTTCTGTTGAATAAATGATTGAAAAAGCTTATTTTCCTTGTAGTTTTGTTCAAGTATATCAACTTTATTAATAGGCACTGTTTCAAATGTTTGCTTATAACAAATATGTCTCAAAAGCCAACAATTTCCATGGAGTCTATTCATTTTTTTCACATGACTGTATGCCATGTTCTAATTTCTTTAAAGCATACATTTCCCAAGCTTTGAAGTAGGAAATCTGATCTGAGTAAATTAATTCATTATTTTCATAATATTATCTCAAACAGTGTTCTGTTAGGCACTATTATGTTCTATCCTATGTAGTGAGCCCATATAGTGAGTATTCAGATATTTGAGATTTGGCTAAGCTGTTAGGCTTAAATTTAAAACATTACTTATTAATTACAGTGGGTAAATTAATAAAAACGGTGGTCATGTTCCATGATTTCGAAAATACAAACACATAGTGTAGCACTGCTGCTAATGTTTTCTCTCCATGTGATAGCATAAAAGATTTAAAGGAACTGGACAGTGCCCCCCCATGTTGCTACCAGCTCTTTTAATATTTCTTTTCAGTTGTGTTTATGCTCTTCAGGCCTGTGTGTGTGTGTGTGTGTGTGTGTGAGATCTTCCCTTTATCTTTAATCAACTGTTGGCTCATCTCTTTTGTTGAGGCCCTGTGAACCATTCTAAGCTTCATCACTCTCATAGAGATAGAGAACAAAGCCAGCAAAAGTTCAGATATATGTTGTTGTTTTGTTTTTGTTTTGTTTTGTTTGTTTGTTTTTTTGTGGAAATTTAACCCAGTAGCAATGAGCATGTAAACCGTTTTTTGGTAACAAATATTAGTGGTTTATGGATTCTGCTTGTTTTGCTCCGGGTAGATAAAATGCTACAAATGGGATATGTTCCACATGACTAGAACCCCATCATTATAAATAGGTGTCTTTTATTTACCAGTCGATCATGTTGCTCCCCCTTTCAGACTGGCATTAATTTGTGTGAGATCCTCATTCCGTGTTTATTTCCGTCTAGCTCCCAGTATATAATAACACCAATAACCCGACAGCAGTGATCAGTGATGTTATTTCCACCCCCAAGTACCATAGGTTCCTACATACTTTGATACCTGATCACTAGGGGGGGAAAGTGCATACATTTTTTTTTTTTTAAATAAATCTGTCCAAAAGTCCCAGAAACTCTGTGTAGTGATGCTAATGTGGCTTCTTGAGAATCCTGTGGTCTATTCTGTTCCTCAAGTCTTGTATTTTTTTTATCCAAGTTGATTTTGTTACCTTCCAGGTTTTCATTGGTTTTTAATGTTATTTATGATGTAATGCTGTATATAATATGGTAAAATGTTGTTTTGTTGAATGTAATTGGTAGGAACAACTGAATCATTCCATACAATTATTTTCATGTGGAAGGAATTCTTTATAACCACCATTTCACATTCTCTAAAAAGATCAGTTTGGTTTTAACACACAATGAGAGGAAAAAATTAATGTCTTATCATCCTCTGCAAGCTTAGGGGGCCTTTTTGTGTATCTGTGATATGTGCAATTCATAGAATTATAATTCTTTGTAAGGGGCTGACGAGAATTTTGAACAATGGAAGCAATAATTAAGTTGATCAATTTGTAGTAAAAGCATGCACATGATCATATTATGTCTTTGAGCAGTATGTAAGTGTTGAACCTGTCCTAAATAGTTTAGCGTGGGGGAAAAATAGGCCTATGTGTTCCTAATTCTGTGTGTATGTTTGCATCTATAGAATCATGTGAACCCGGCAGTGGATTTCACACAGATTCCTCCAGGGATGTTGGCTCTGGATAATATGCTGTATTTTGCCAGACAACACCAGGATTCCTACATCAGGGTAAAAACATGTCTCGCTCTCTCTCGCTCTCTCATATACATACACACCTTTCTAGCACTGACTGGCAGTTATAGAAGAACGGGCAGTATGTGATTCCTTGTAATGATCCAGCTTTGTGGAAACTACCTCAAATGCTGTATTCATAATGCCAAAGTGTTGAGCAAGTTAGAATGCAGTGCCACTGCAGAAATTACCCTAATGCCTTCTTTCTAGGTAGTTCATCATAAATCAGGCTTAAAGTAAAGAGGAACTGTTTAGGGATACAAGAGATACTATAGCAATCATGACTTTGTTTGAAGGCATTAATATACTCATATACATACATCTTTAAAACAGAACATGGGTACAAGTTGTGTAGAGCCTGCACTTTTAGTTAGCCTCACTCTTAACTGCCAACTTTTTTCTTTTTCTTTTTAAGATCGTCCTGGAGAACAGCAGTCGTGAAGACAAGCATGAGTGTCCGTTCGGCCGCAGCAGTATTGAGCTTACCAAAATGCTGTGCGAGATCCTCAAAGTAGGAGAACTGCGTAAGTGTCCTGTCTTTTTCTCTCAGATCTGTCTTTCATGCTTTCCTCTGTCTTGGTTTGGACTGTAGAAATGTGTTGTGTATTTTATTACTTGCTGTGCATTCCCTGTGTATTTGATGTTACACCCAGAGGGGAAAATTTGTATGTTTCTCTGAATTTTTATTATATATTTCAAACATCTCCCATCCTAGGCTCTTGATGGCTGTCATGAAAGATAGCTAAAGAAACATTGTGTAATGAAACAAATTGAACAACAACGATAAATCTGACTATTCATTAGCTTTCTAATAAATTAGGGACCAAATAAATGCATAACCTGTATAGCAAGAAGCTAAAGCTCAATCAGTATCATGCTCGCGTCTTAGAAAAACGGGCAAATATACATGCATGTTAAGGCAATAATACTGAAAAGAAGTTTGCATCTTCCTTTCTGAATATGATACAAATCTCTAATAAAAAAAAAAATCCCCATTCTTTGCCTTTGTTAATGCCTCCAATCACTGTCCGAGCACTGTCCTACTTCAAACAGCTATTTTCCTAAAGATAAATGATAAAATAGAGGTACATAGATGAAAGCACTCCTTGTAGCTGGCTTTGGAGTGGTCTTTAGTCCAGATTATATGCTGGATTGTCAATCAGGCCACACATTTAATGAGGAGAGGTGAAATAAATATAAACTTAAAGTGCACTTATTATGGTTTTTCGAATATTACCTTTCATGTAGTGTGTTATATGGCTGTTTGTGAATGTAAAAACATCTGCAAAGTTTAAAAAATCAAAGCACACGAGTTATTGACTCCCAGAAGAAGGAACTGATTCTGAACAGCTGAAACGAGTCGTTAGTAATTCCAGACTTACTTCCTGTACTAACCTACGTAGATTTGTAACAAAAAATCCCGCCTCTGGTCTTCATCGGCTGCTCGTGAGCAGACGGAGCTGAAACTCGTTATGGTAGTGGGCATTTCCTTTTCGACACACTCTGACAGCGGTAAACCAATCACAACAGACTGGGACATCTAACTAATCAGAGCAGAGTATGCTCTCTGAAAGGAGGAGTTTAGAATGAATCCTTTAGAACAGATCATTTAACGAGTCATTTTTGACACTGGGGGGAAAAAAAGGTAATGCTGAAATGTAAATTATGAGCACATTAAAGCGTGTTTTGACCTTGGATGCGTGTAAATCTATTGTATGAGACCTTTAAAACAAAATTAGGCACGTTTCAAAACCATAATAGGTGCACTTTAGTTTTGTTAACGAAAACTATGATGAAAAATGTTCGTTGACGACCTTTTTTCATGACTGAGACGAGAGGACACCGACGTCATTAAACACAAACCGTGACTATATCAACATGCAATTTTGTTGATGCAAAAAGACCAGACAAAAATGTAGTTTAAAAAATAAAAACTTCTCTTTATTTTTGTCAACAAAAAAAAGAGGAGACACAAATTTATAGATTTTTTTCCCCCTAAATTACAATCCAAATATCCTGTTGTTTGGATGGCATGAGCAGCAGTTTCCTTTCCTGTGCTGTGCGCGGCATATCAGGACAAAGGAAGCACAGTGGAGAGTCGCTTTCAAACTAACGTTCGTTTTGACTAGACTAGATTGACTGAAATATTAATCAATAATAATCTTATGGCTAAAAACGTATATATAGTTTTCCATGACTGAAATGTCAACAGTTTTCATTGACTGAAACTTCTATGACTAAGATAAGACTAAAATGCCCAAACTTGTACTCAACTAAAACTTGACTGAAAAAAAATAAATAAAAAAGGATAAGACTAACACAGGTCTAGGACTAAATAAAAAAAATAGCTGACAAAATTAACACTAATATAAACCAGGATAAAATACAATTACAATTGTAATGTACAATTAATTGCAATAATATCCTGCAATAATATCCTGTTAACATAAAATTTCACAATAATGAATAGTAACACACGGGTTTTGTTACTAAATTAGCTGGGTAATTGTGATGAATATTCTAAGATTCAGTATTGAGAAAAGTAGTCATTATTTATTATTTTAGCCTTTACCATACAGCCTTGTTTTATGGTCTCCTGTGAGCACCAGTACAGTTGAGATCTAAATGACTGCTAGTTCTGCTTTAACTTGTTTTCTGGTACATACAGAGATTAGCACAAGTTTAAAATCCAAGTCCATCCGTTTTCCTTAGCCTGGAGCCTATCCCAGGGAACTCGGCACAAGGCGGGGACACCTTGGAGGGGGTGCTTACCTATCACAGGGCATAATTACACACCCATTCACACACTATGGACAATTTGGAAACACCTATGTATGTCTTTGGACTGGGGGAGGAAACCCCCGAAGCACGGGGAGAACATGCAAGCTCTGCGGACACAGGGCGGAGGCGGGATTTAAAATGCACTCATTTAAAAAAAAAAAAAAAAAAAATTAAAAATGAATCTCAATTCTGTTAAGAGATATAGTCTATATTATATGTTTTCTGTAATATACAGTAGACTTCATACACTAAGGTTCAAAATTGATTGCTTTTGTACATTCAAAACAATGTACATTGATTTTTTTGTTTCTTTTCGAGATAATATTCTTTCTATATTCAACAAAACTGAACTGGGAAAAAAACTTGGAAAGGTCTGGATTTTTTCTAGATCAAAAGAAAAGAACTGTCATGTATAGTAATGCCATTTTATTTGTGTGTATGTGTGTATTTTGATCGTGTAATGGCATGTGGGCTGGTGTTTGGCAGAGGCTCCTGTGAGCATATGCATCATTTATGAGCTGTCCTGGTGTCCCCACCTCACCTCATCTCTGAGAGCCATTTCACCCTGAAAGATTGATAGTCCTCCATGTTTCTTGAGTGAACGCCTTAATGGAATCCAAAGTGGTCTGCACCACACGATGACTTCTTACTCCTTGGTTTAAAAAGCATATGTAATATTAATCAAGAAGTTCAAAGTGAATGAGGACAGAATACATCTGCTTATTGATTTATGGTTTTGTCAGCTTTTTTGACTTTGGAAAGGGCAATAAGAAGTTTCATCTGATGTTGGGATGTGGCTAAGGAGTGAGAAATGAGGTCAGACTTTTTGGGGCTGGAGTTGCACTCCTTTGAGCCTCCCTGCTGGCAGTGAGCATGTTCAGACAGCATTAGGAAGACTAATGACAACAACCGTTATCGTCACCTAACTTCTCTAGGATGAGGGTCCTGAGATTTCTCCCACCGAGACATCGCACACTTTCTAGATTGGCATCGCGCTTTGACAAGACTGTGGAAATGCCTCTGGGGCGAAGCGTCCAGGCAGGAAGTCGAGCCAGAGCACTGCTCCATCATCTTTAATTGTTGCCCAGATGTCAAATAAGATGATGTAGTGAGGATATTTCTTGACAGGGTGCTCCCTAAGGCCTTGTTAAGTATAGAGGTATATTTGGTATTGAGCCTATATTCCTGCATCCTCTGACTGTATCCACTGCACCACACCTTTTCAGTGAATGAGGCTTTCATTAATATATTGTCAAACTGTACTGCACTCGCACTTAGCCATCACGTCTTCACTCCTGCTGTGCTCACTAATAAGAGCATTCACATCTTCAGCTGCTGGAGTAGAGTGGAGACAGGCTGATTTATCCTTCTGCTACAATGCACGTAAACATATGTGTGTCAAAACATCAAGCTTGGACTTGGTGACAGATCCAAAGGTGCTTAAAAATTTTAATATGATTTAAGACTCATTTCAGAATGCTAAATTCATTATTACACCACAGTGCTGTTGGATTCTTGATTATGATTGGTCAGAAGGTGCTAATTCATTTTAACAGCAGCTATGACAGTAGTTCCGGCTGCAAGGTTTATAATAATGCGCTAATAACGTTCTAATGCATTATCATTTCTATTTTAACAGTTTACACAGGGCCAATGCTTCACTTGAACTGATAAAAAAAAAAAAACATGTTTTATTGTTGATATATTTATTTGATATTTGTGGAAGGAGTCTCCAGTGTCAACTTTATTTTGTCTAAATTTTCAGGATGGCCTGATTGTTTAAATCTATTATAATGCAAGTGCTAACAGGAACATACGTATTTTGTGGATATTCCACAACATTAAACGTAACTAGAAATGGATTTTAAAAAAGCAACTATAAACATAACTATACAGTAAATGGATAACAATGTTGTTCCGAAGTAAAAAAAAAAAAATAAAAAATAAAAAAAAATAACATTTGCAAATTGCAGTGATATAAGAGGAATAAAACACTTTAGGTCGGGATGTTATTGGAAAATGATCAACTTTGTGTTGGTAATGTGATTCACAGCACCCTGCCTTTCCTATAAAGGCACACCCTGTTGTATTCAAGCAACGTTTTGATCACATCCAGTGCTTTGCTTATTCTATAAAATAGGTTTTGCAAGTATGTTTGTATCTGCTTGTGTGAAGGTCTATGCACGACGCTTGCACATGTTCTCAGAGTCGCAGACAACACTGTAAATAAACGCAGGAGATTTAAGTCAGGTTGCTTAACATGTAGACATCGAATCTGGTATTTTGATGTTCAAGAACATGAAGTGATGAAGCATGGCAGGCATAATGAGGTAAATGAAATCAATGGAAATTAGGAGCGCTAAGTGCTGAAGCATCTTGTATGCAAAAGATTCATATGTGTACAAGTTGCTTTACCACTTGACTCTCCAAGTTTACAAATGCATCTGCTGACACTATAATTTCCCATAGGCATGATTTATACATACGTGCACAGTGTTTCTCACAGGTGTGAAGAACATCTGGAGGGTGAACCAGCTGTGGTGGGCTGATTGTAGTTTATTTTATTATTTTTTTTTTGGAGTTTGCCTACTTGCTCATAACTTTGTATTATAAACCTACTAGATCTCCCAAATAATTAGCAGGGCATTTAATAGTTTTAACAGTTCAGTCTGGTTCCTCTCTCTTCTCATTGGTGTGTTAGTTTACTGCTGGTCTGCTGTCTCACTTTTTATAATCAAAACCTTCAAAATTGTAGAAATGGCACAAAATACACTGGGGTGGTTGTCAAGTAATTTGATGCTCTTAAGTAAAATTGATACGTGGTCCAGCTGGACGCGGGATAAACAGCTGGAGTGTCCTCTGGTAGGATACTGAGGATATGATGTAAGAGTGTGAGCACGTCTCTGATAGAGAAGGGCTGTATGAACAGATTGGCCTCTCTGAGCTCTCTCCCTGGTGGATAAAAAAATTGTCCCTGAAAAGAAAATGACCCTCGTATTTGGCCATGCATTTATCAACCTGTCTTGTAGTGCTATCTTATAAGATGTTGTGTTAAGGCCATTGTTCATGCTGCAATCCAAGGCTAATGCATAATAAATAAGGAACAAAAAAACCCTCTAGGCTCCTGATTTACCAAAGGTTTCCATATGTAATAAAGCATGCAAGGCGTGTTTGCATAAATGAATGTGCAATTTGGGGCATTTCTGCAGAGTGCAGTCAGTGCAAATGGATTAATTTAGCACCTACATTGCTGATTTACTAAACCTGAATGTCTGATATGGATGGAGATTGTGTGTGCAAATGAATACAACAAAAAAACACTACATTTTTCATGTTTATATTGTATTTTGAACAGTTTTTGTCTTCAATTTGGATACGCAATTATGCAGATGTGCCAAGGTTTAGTTGTAGTTTGAATCTTCTGTAAGTTACTTAGAGATCTTTCTCACCACGGCTATCAAAGAAATAGAAAAAAATAAACACGTACGTATTTTTTTGTTGTTGTTGCAATGTGACATTCTATAAATCAGGGCCTAGGAATTGTAGGTTCAAAATGTGACACTTTAACAGTATATGATGGACACCAGAGGAACCTTAAGGATGTAGCTTGTACGACTGTTCGGTGCAGGTGATTATTCTTTTTGGCTTGTCATTGGATGACTGACAGGCTTGCAGGGTTTTTCATTAAGATCAGGTTGGCATCCATCACTATACATTTATCATTCCATCTCATCCCTTGTCTTCAAGGTGACTTGCAATCTTAGTCTAGTGTATTCGCTCCTTGCTTTTGTCACCCTAAATGGTTTGCTCAGATGTTTACTCGCTTATTTAGTAACCTTTTTTTTTTTTTTTTTTTTTTTTTTTTGGCTTGCCGCATCTGTGGTTCAGCCTGTTCTTTGCTGTGATTGGTGGCCAAATGTCCTCTCTTGCTTCACTTTGGATTAAGTCTGACTTCAGAGCAAGCAACCCACTCACAGCAGAGCTGGCATCCTTCACAAATTACACACAACACTTCAGCAGTGGCGCATATCCCGTTTTAATAAAAAAGTATTTATCAGCTTGAGAATACAAATTGTAGGAGCTCTAAAGATGATGAGCGCTTAAGACATTTACTTAGCTTCTCATTCTTAAAAATGTGAAAGAACCGTTACAAGCATTTGGAAACTCATGCTCAGTTGCTTAATAGGGGTCTGTTCTGAGAGTTAAGACCAATTAGTCAAGGCTATGTGCTACTATATGCCAGTTTTATTTCACATTTTGTCCAGATTCTTTTTGTTAGCAGTTATATTTTGAATACACTACTAGAACATGTTAGATTTTTCTAAACATTCAGCAAAATAAGCGGTTAACAGTTTCATGATTTCACACAGATTTATATTTTCCTTACACCGTATACTGTGTGCCTTAAGTTGTACATGAAGTTGGCGGTAATGTTAGCAGTTATCCTTAGTAATCTGTTTCTTAGGCACTGATTTTAGCACTAAAAATGCATATTGTGCATACATTCTACAAGAAAAAGAACTGGACGTCTTGACGTTGACTATAGTTGTTATCATGCTCATTTGGTAACATGACCACTGTTGTAACAATAGCTAACTAGCTATCAGAGTTTTGCCAAAGCCATGTTACACATTGAGTTTAAATGTCCATCGCACTGGATAAATATGATCCATTTGAAAGCTTTGAATTTTTTTTTTTAAATTATTTTATTAAATTTGGTTTTATAAAAATTGTAAGAGCCCCATTATGTTCACACCTAAATATTAAAGTATGTACTGGACCTGAACTGAACACTGTTCTATGTAATTGCTCAGCCATCACAAACCACACCAGCCTGATTTGTCACCAGAACATGTTGATGTTTAAGGCCATGTCTGATTTTTTTTTTTATTTTTTAGGCATTCAATGTTATTTGTTTCATTGGAAGATTATTCAGTGTGTGACTACAGACTGATTGTTAGAAAATAGTGATTCTATAATCAAAGAAGTTCTCCCAATATTGTGAGTTTAGTATTGTATGGTTTTGTTAATATTGAATGGCAAATAGAACCTTATAATACTAAAGTCACAATATAGTGCTGTGAGAGAGATCCTCAGATTCTCTGGTTCTGCTGCATATGAGTCATCTATTCATTATAAGGTTTCTCTCTTTCCTTGAGAAATTCTATTGAAATGTCACACTGTGTCTTTGCTATAGCATGACGTAACCACCAGGTCATCAGTTTCTTAAAAAAATAATAAAATCTGGATCACTCTTTCTTTTGCATTCAGCAATCTGGCAGTTCTGAAACGGTATCTTGAATGGCATTGTATAGTGTATGTGACACTGAGCATTTAGCAAAGCTTACAAGGAGACATCAGAAGAATCACAAATGTGTCCAGGCCTATGCTTTTTTTTTTGTGGCTTTTCAGTCTGACACAGATGGAGTGTCCCTGTTACGGTATTCAGTGGGCTTATGATGGTTTATGGCGGGTCAGACGGGTTACTGAGCTGCCAGATTAATGTCACACTTTGCCTGATGAAATCTGAAATGTGAGAAGAAGATGGTATAGTTTTCGGGTTTTTGAGCCGAGGGGTGTCGCTTATTTGCATTGGAGCTTTGTCTTCCACTTTACAGAGACTAAGTGTACTGTATTTCCTGACAGCCACTACTAACAACACCAGCTTGATTTGTCGCCAGTACGAGCTGATGTTTGAGGCCATGTCTAATTTATAGGCATCCTCAGTTATTTGTTTCCATTGGGAAATGATGCGAGTTATGATGAAATATTCAGGGTTTTGAATTGTACAACTATTCTTCAGGGAGAAGTTGCCCCAGATAGAGCTATTATAACAACACTAAATCATTCTGCACTGAGAACACAAAGAAGCATCTGGAAAAAGATCAGATGAGGTGTTTCCAATCTTTTCCAATTGCCCAGTTTAGGTGAACCTGTGTCCACTGTAGCTTCAGATTCCTCTTCTTGGCTGAAAGTTATTTGAGTTAGCGTAACCTTCCTGTCAATGCAAACCAGTCTGGCCATTCTCATTTGACCTCTCTCATCCTCAAGGCATGTCTACATGCGCTACTGCTGCTCACTTGATGTTTTTGTATTTTGCCACCGTTCTGTATAAACTCTAGAGATGAGCAGCTTCTGAAATACTCAAACCAGCCCGTCTGGCACCAACAGCCATGTCACGGTCAAAGTTACTGAGGACACATTGTTTCCCCATTCTGATGTTTGTTTTGAATATTAACTGAAGCCCTTGACCTGTATATGTGCTGTTGTCACATGATTGGCCGATTGGATAATTGCATGAATGAGCAGGTGTACAGGTGTTCCTATTAAAGTGGCAGGTGAGTGTATAGACAATTAAAAGCGCACGGTCATTCATTAATACATTTTAAAAAATTGACATGTTGGCAGGTTACTATAGCATAAGAGGAGTGACACATTTTTTGTTGTGGTGTTAAAAGAAAATAAGCAATTATTCTTTTTTTTCTGTGGAGCCCAGGATTCTCCTTCCCCTCTCCCAAGAGACTCTTGAATTTGTCTTTTGGAAGTAGAAACTCCTAGATTGAATCAGCCTCTGTGATTCTACTTTTTTAAAAAGGTTAGAATCCTGTGACACTCATGGTTTGTTTGTTTATAAGGCTGCTTTCTAGCACACTGATGGCACTACTGCATGCTATTGGCTGGGGCAGCCACATCTCTTCCAATACGAGCTCCTTGTCACCCTGAAGGCATCATTCATTATGCCGTGAAGTTTCAATTTCTGCAGAGCCAATGCAATTACCTGCCCTCTGTGAGAAGCCCATGCCTGCTGAGTAGCCTCTAGGTCCACTCTTCAAATAGGACCTTGGATTCAAGTTGGTATCATGCCGTGGCATACCTGCAGCGGTCTGGTCCTGTATTAAACACTGGTGCATCCGCTGCAGGGGCTCTGGCTGATCGCAGACACCATTTCTTTTTCACCTTCAACAGTGCTACTTATGAACACAATAACTGTGTTTATGGCTTTTGGCCCAAAATTCCTTCCCCCCCGCCCCCGCCCCACCCCCATATATGCTCCATTTTTAATTTCAAAAGAAGATGAGAGCATAATGTTGAAGACTAAGGATTCATTTTGTGCTCCAGCTATTCAAGCTCCTCTCTGCAGGAATGGGTTTAATAAGTGTTTATTAAGGAATATGAGAGAAATAATTCTTGGGGTTTTTTCTGCATACACAAAGCCACTAGTACACACTACTTTTTTTTTTACTATTTTTTTTTATTTTTAAACAAATTTATTTTGAATATACAAACATCTCAGCTCCTTTCTAATAGATTGCTGTAACGCCCTATAATGCTGAGCCAGACTGAAGAAGGCAAGAATATCCTTACCCACAAGAGGCATATCTGGATTTTTTTGAATAAAGAGCATTTGCTGCAGGCTGGCATGGAATACTCTCTGAGAAAATGTGCCCATCAGAGTGCCATTTATAGCCAGGCATGCACATTGTCAAGGAGTGTGTAGGTGTCTTGAGAGCTGAGAACTAAATCCTCTAGGTTGATCTTGAACATGTGATCTTTTTCAGTTTCAGGATGTTTTAGTAAGGTGCAGTATCTACATCCAGTCTCCAATCCCAGCTATGTGGTGTGTGGATTCATGAGGAAAACATGTGAGCTGGAAATTAGACACTAGTGGAAGCAAAATTATATAGAAATCCCACTTGCACATACCTTTCAAACGTCAACTTAACTGTCTTGTATAGTGTTTCTTAGTCCTGGTCCTTAATTCACCTGATTCAACTTGCTGAAGTTTGATGAAACTGTGTAAGTTAGAGGAGGGAAGACACCAAAATGTGGTACTTCAGAAATGAGGTGTACATTGGGATTTTGATCCCACAGGACCCAACAAAGAGGTCACTGGAGTGGGCAGTTTTTACTTTCATGCAGGCAGAAGTAGGCAGTTTGGAATGGGCAGGATTGGTCAAACTTTTTGCAGGCATAGGCTGGTTTTGGTCAAACTGTCTGCAAACTGTCCGACGGGATTGGCCAAACCGTCCGCAAGAGGGGACGGGATTGGCCAAACCGTCCCCTCTTGGCCAAACTGTCTGCAGGAGCACGCGGGACTGATCAAGAATGTCTGCGGGTGTGGGCGAGATTAGGCAAGAGTGTGTGAATAATTATGTAAGGCGCTGTATCGTAAAACCATAAATTTGGAAAATTAGGTTTTTGGTAATGAGTTGCAGTCTGTTGCTTTGTTATCGGTCTGCTAAACAGATTTCTTTGGTCCGGCCCATTTGACTTGACGATTAACACTTTTTCTGTCCATTTTCTCCACAGCCAGTGAGAACTGCCATGACTTCCACCCCATGTTCTTCACTAATGACCACTCTTTTGAGGAGTTCTTCTGCATCTGCATCCAGCTGCTCAACAAAACCTGGAAAGAGATGAGAGCCACGTCGGAAGACTTTAACAAAGTAAGAACAGCACTGTGAATAAAGATCTCTCTGGCTGCGTAGATAAAGAGCTCATATTCTGTCTCTCTCTCTCTCTACGTATCCGTTTCACTCTTTCGCTCTCTAACTCTAATACACACAATTATTTTTGAGAGATTTAATATTCAGGTGCCATTAGTTAGTTGTAACTTGTAATTAACCATGGATTTCATTTAGGTCCATGTGGATCAGAGCCCAGCCTCTGCTTGGAAGCATGCACATATGCTACAATGTTATTTGTGTAATTATAGTAATCACTCTGCAAACTTGTCCCTGCAATTGCAATGCAGTAATATCCATAGTGTTCAGAACTTTATTATTAGAGCTTAGAGCATATGCATAGGCTTGAAAAGTACTTCCATGGAATTGCATCTCTTTTGAGATTTATCTTTTTCTGGCTTAAACTATAGCTTGTGAACATGCAGTCTAGGTGTTTCTTCACAGTGAGGTTTTGTTAAAAATATATTTGATTCTGAGAGATGCTTCCTCATTCATGACAAGGTTCCTAAATAAATAAGACAGTGCTGACATGATGATGTTTCTGAAGCAGTAGAGAAAAAACCTTCAGGCTCCTGTGGGCAAAATCATTAGCTTGAAGAATGTAGTATCGAATTTTCACACTCCGTCACACTGAGGGGGTTGTTAGACCTGCACTCATTAAGAATCACAGCTTGAAGGTGACACTCTAATTGTGAATCAATGCTAATTCAGCAGCCACTCCCCCTATTCAGCTAGCAGCAAGAAAAAAATGCTGCCTTTCTATATCTTGGTGCTCATTAAAAGCTGCAGCACCATGGAGGTGGTCTGGCTAAGATGAGTAAAGCAAATGATTTATGAAGAAATTTATGATTTGACTAAGATGTAACTGATGTTTCTAAAGTGGAACATAATAAAGATTTCATCTTTAAATTCATCCTGGATGTTTGTAAAGCCACATTTGCCATATGTAATTGTAATATAAAACACCTTTTTAAATACAGCTAACAATTAAACGGTCATAGGTATACAGGGGCATCTGAAAAAAATTAGAATATTGTGGAGAAGTAAAAAATATTCCATAATTTAAGTCAAAAAAGTGGAATTTTTCATATATTCCAGATTCATTACACATAATGTGAAATATTTCAAGCTTTTTTTTTTTATCTTGATGATTACGGCTTACAGCTCATGGAAAGCAAAAGACCAATATCTCAAAATATTAGAATAAAGAATTTATAATACAGAAATGTCGACCTTCTGAAAAGTATGTTAATTTATTGCGTTTAATACTTTTGCATGAGTTACTGCATCAGTGTGGCGTGGCATGGAGGCAATCAGCCTGTGGCACTGCTGAGGTGTTCTGGAAGCCCAGGTTGCTTTGATCACAGCCTTCAGCTCGTCTGTATTGTTGGGTCTGGTGTCTCTCATAGATTCTCTATGGGGTTCAGGTCAGGCGAGTCGGCT
>JANDJT010000141.1:2972975-2983067 GCA_024331685.1 Stegophilus panzeri | reverse complement strand
GCTCTTCCCCCTGCTGTAGCCTTCACTATTCGAGGTACCGTCAAATAGCCTGCATCTTTTGATCTAAGTAGGCGTGGTGGATCATAGAAAACTAAAAGGTCGCTTAGATACTGTGGCGCGAGACCATTTAGAGCTTTATAGGTTAATAATAGTATTTTATAATCAAATCAAATAAATCAAATAAATCAAATCAAATAAATGTCACTTTCATCCACTCCATGACTTTCTTCAGTTTTTTCTCTTGCATGGATCATTCTAGTGTGTAGAAATACTCATGCAGAGTACTTATGCTCCTCACTTGGAAGAATGATTCTTGATTTGGCACTGCTTGACTTTTTTTATTTATTTATTTTTTAATGTGCATTGTTCACACTCATGGTGCTGTGTTAAATAAATAAAAGTACTCACTCATTTAACAATATAATTTCAATACAGACAAGCTTTTCCTCAACTTTCCGTGATTAGTGAGTGTACAGATGGGAGATTGGATGGTTGGGGTTTTTGTGTGTGTGTGTGTGTGTGTGTGTGCGTGCGTGCGTGCGTGCGTGCGTGCGTGCGTGCGTGCGTGGCGCTTGCCTAAGAGGAAAATTAACAGGGCAGAATAACTTCATTATGTAAGACCCAGCTTGGACTGACTGAAAGGTCAGTTTACGTAATCTTGAACAGAAGATAATGGCTGACACTTGAATTCTCTACACCAGCACTTCATTTCCTTCTTTTCAAAGTTTTGTGAGTATGTTGTAGAAACCAATTTCCAAATAAAGAAACTTAGTTCCATCGAACAGACTCTACGTTGACTACCATCCTGGATTTATTTAAATACCTGGTACTTTTGATTTGAGTGCATGTTTTAGCTATGAACACATCTCTCAGTAAGATAACAGGTCCGGGCCACCATCTGTGCTCAAAATCTGTTCACAGATCTTTGTACCAGAGAAAGCTTTATCTATAGCAGACTATGTGTCCTCTCTGGAGTCTGATTTGATTTGTCACACAGATATGCCTTTACTTGTCGGAAGATATCTCTCATCTTTCAAAACGCCTGTCATGGTGGTGGAAACAGCAGAGGCGCAGTTCTCATCCTATCTGTGTCGCGGCAATTCAGTCAGGTTTGTCTTAAAGTAAACAGAGTTACCTGTTTATTAAGGATCCAATCACTGGAAGAATTTTTGGGAAAAAAAAAGTGACCACTATTAGCCAATCAGCTTTCAGCAGGAGATTGATGTTAACAATAGTATTATTATTATTAGTATTATATAATATTTGTGGATCGTAATCTATTTATTTGGAATTATGAAACAAATCTAACCCCATATTTACTTGTCTAAAGTTAGCCAAACTAAACATACAACGATCATTTTATTTTGCGTTAATGAACTAAAAACATTCTCCATTTACCTTGACAGAAAGTCAAGAAGAGCGCATCAGCCAAAACATTACTAATGTGAGATGGGAGGAAGGGGGTGGGGCTTCCAGGGGGTGTCAGTTATTATCAGAGTTCATGGTCATGAAAACAGCAGAGGAGCAGCTCTTGTCCTGTTTGTGTCAATGCAACTTTGTAGACAGAGTTGCCTGTTTATTGGGGCTCCAAGCACTGGAAATATCTTCTGTTGCAAAAACATGGTCACCATTAGCCAATCAGCTTTCAGCATGAAATGTCCAGGCTTAGCAGTGGCAAATACATGCAGTTTTGCGATAACGATGAGTATGCCATAAGTATGGAGGTCACAGTGGCACAGCTGGTAACGTTGCCTCCTCAGAGCTCCAGGTTGCTGGTTCATTTCCTGAGCTTGGGTTACTGTGTGTGGAGTTTCACATGTAAGTTTGACATTTTTAAGCTAAAGCGAAAGCCTGGTTACTGAAGCTCGGAAAATATTTTTCCACCCACAATTACAGACAGCTGATTTGAATGTGCACCGAGGATCAGAAATTAAGAATTGATAAGAAAAACAAGACACAGTAGGCTCTAAATCACAGCTGAGGGAAAAACACTGTACTTGTCCTTTCTGAGGTGTCCCTTTTTGTTTCCACCAGGCTTAGGCTTCTCTTTTCCCCCTCCCTTCTCTTCAAGAGGCAGAACATCAAAGTCCAAGTGCTTGGAGTGCGCATTAACAACAGGCCTCTCAAATACAGATGCAATTGAAGAGAAACCTCCTACTTGTCTTACATATAAATTCAGTAGCTTCTTTAAAGGAAAACTTGACGTTCCGTGGAGACTACACAGAACGCTGAATACGTTCCCTCCAGCCTGTACAGCTCTGAATAGGGTTGGAATGTGCATTGATTATCAGAGCTCAGTACCTCATCCCTGAACTGATTGTATGCTGCAGAAAGAAGTGCTCCATAGTCACGGGTTGGGCAGACTGAATTCCCAGTGGCTTCTTGGGTAAAATCTTTCCAGTTCTCATCTAACAACATAATATGTTCCTCTCCCAACACAGGTAGTGCTCTGTCAAATCAATAACAATATTGCTGTAGCTTGTTCTTGCTATGCTTCAGCAAAAGGCCAATAAATGGTACATGGCCTGTGTAACTTTTGAGCACTGTATGTCTCCAAGAATCCTATGATAGCCTAACACTTTCTTCATTAAAACAACAACTTGCTATAAATGTACATTCGCAAGGAATGTTTGGCATTGGTCCAAAATTTTTTTTATATGTACCTCCTTTTAATAGCTGTGTTTGCAGATGGAAATCAATTTTAGATTAAATGTTGTGCTATAAGGGGGGCACATTTGCCTCGCACCTCCAGGGTTGGGGATTCGATTCCGGCCTCCGCCCTGCATATTTAAGTTTGCGTGTTCTCTCCATGCTTTGGGGCTTTCCTTGGGGAACTCCGGTTTCCTCCCTCAGTCTATAGACATGCATTGTAGGCTGATTGGCATTTCTAAATTGTCCGTAGTGTGTGAATCGGGTGTGTGAGTGTGCAATTGTGTGAATGATTGCAATGGGTTGGTACCCTGTCCAGAGGCTCCAGGCTCCCTGTGACCCTGTGTAGGATAAGCAGTACAGAAAATGGATGAATGGATGGATTTCATGCTAGACTACTACTATTGTGTGCTAAACTGAGGTTCACATGATTGATTTCCCCTTCTGAGTTTTCAGCATTGGTGTGAATGAGCATCCGGTGTCACCCGGTGTGAGGATAGGTTCTGTTTTGTGTCTGGTTCCTTTTAAGGTTTCTTCCTAATGTTGTCTTAGGAAGTTTTTCTTGCTACCGTCACCTCTGGTTTGTTCATTAGGGATCAAAATCTACATCCAGGTTTCTGTAAAGCTGTCAAATTGAATGGGTGGCAAAATAGTGCAGTTAGCAGCATCTCCAGGGTCCCCAGGTCGAGCTTGAGCTCAGTTTACTGTCTGTGTTGAGGTTTATTCTTTTTCCCGTATATGTATGGGCTCTCTGGTTTCCTCCCGTCTCCCAAAAACATGCTGGTAGGTAGTCTGACTTCTCAAAATTGCCCCCAAGTGTGAATGTGTGTGTTCATGGTGCCCTGTGATGGCCTGATGTCGCATCCAGGGTGTATTCAGATCTACCACTACCATAATCAGGATAAAGAAGATACTGAAGACAAATGATTGAATGAATGAATCTTGAATTAACGCCTCACTCAGGCTGTCTGAAACTGGGTGATGCATGACAACATCAGAGAATGTTCCCTCATAATTTCAACTTGCACATCGGCAGACACTGGTGCATGTTTTCGGTCAACACACTATTCTGATTGAGACTAGTGGCATTAAGTGTTTTTCTGAAAAATACGAAAACGTGTTGTATCAACCAGTAAATTTTTAAATTTAGCAAAAAGACGTGCAAAAGATACTGAACAAAAGCCTGTGGCAAAGTGAATGGACATGCTCTGAACAGTATTGATAATCAGAAATATTGAGAGAACTCCAGTCTGTTGAGAACCATGAAGAGAACTTCAAAGCACTAAGAAAGCACTAGAAGCATACTTCTATCACATTTTCAGAAGGACTGCATGAGGCTGGCTGAAGTAGAAGTCTAAGAATAAAAAATTAAGTCCTGTGGGGTATTAAAAGATGCCAAATTATGCACTGGATGAACCCAGCAAATGCTTTACAGCAGTAGAGTCCAATCTTATCCACAAAGGGCAGTGTGTTGCGTATTGACCGATAGTCCGCCTCCTGATCCAACTCCTCCTATAAGACTAAGTCTAACCTCTAACCCAGTCAACAAGAGGCTGTACAAACACACACATCCAGCCTGAAACATACTAAGCTGTCTTCACCTCTTGGACTTTTGGTTCAACTCAGTCTCCTGGACTTTTGGTTCTGCAATAAGGGGTACTTGGGTGTGGCTACAAAGAGCTGGTGTGGCTGCAGTATTTCTTTGCAACTAAGTGGATAAGACTAGACACCCCTGCCTTAAACTGTTCTGTCTGTTGCATGATGTTGCCATCTACTGGGCTTCATAAAGTGTAAAAAAATAAAAGATTCATTTGGGAAGGTGAACAAGGCCTGGTTTATTAAGCAATTGGTTTTGCTTCAATAAGCAGACAGATAAGACTTTTATGAACAACATGCAAAGATTTGATGGATGTTTTTCCATAGGCAGATTACTTTGTGTAAAAAAAAAAAAAAAAAAAAAAGTAGTTCATTATTAAAAAATACAGTAAATCAATATTAATTTAATTAAGTAAGGGAATCAAATGTTTACACACCAGTTCCTTGATTATACAGTTGCCCAAATCAAAACCACTTAAGCATTTCTGAAATATATTACAATTATTAAAATCTCTGGTTATCTTAAATCAAGGATAATTAAATCTTCTAATCTAGCAAAACTATTTACATGCGATTCAAGTTTCAATACGTTATCCAAACATATAATAGGTGACCTTGTCACTTATTTCAAATACGTGAGAGTCCAACATTCACCTCCTTTCATTAATTAGTAAATATGCGCTATATATATATATATTATATATGTGTATATGTGTGTGTGTGTGTGTGTATACAGTCCTCATTAAGCCAGAGTTACTCGCTGACCTGGTGTAAACAGCACAGCGTTCTGATACTTGCCTTCTCTCAGAGCCCCAAATGACTCGTAGCTGCAGTGACACCCACATAAGCACAAAAATACATGTCAAATTGTGATTATTTTTGGATATATAAACAAACCAACAAAATACTGGTAAAGCAAAGTTACTTACAGATCAGTATACCTCCTCCAGTCCTGTCTACTGATAGAAGCTCTAGTGTTAGCCAGTGCTGACGTGAGGTGAGACTGACATATCTGGACCACAGGTTTAATGGGGCCTGTCTGTCCCAAACTGATGTCCTCCTATAAGTACACACATGCACACAACAATAAGAGCTGCATATGGCATCCTGGATGGAACCTATGGCCAACAATTCATGATTTTATCATTAGTCTTTAACTGACTGGGCTCCTGTGATAGCTGTTTTTGATGGTGTTGAGATCAGCTCTCAAACGCTCAGATTGCTCAAGGTTCAGTTCCTGGAAGCCCTGCTGCACAGAGGACATAAGCACTGGGCCCCGGAGGAAAGTCACATCTCTCACTGATGTGCCCGTCAGCTCGTGTGTGGTGGAGTTGGGGACAGACATGCACTGTGAATTCTGGGTGTGGAGAAGACAGCAAAAAAAATCTAAGTATAAGCAGTAACGTAATGCAGATCGTATTCGAATAATTAACATTGCCTTGACTTAAGCCGGTTTTATACTGTGTGCTTACAGTGGTCTTTTAAGATTAGTATTGGTCACACTATATGGGATGATCCCAATCAAATCTTGGCTGAATTTATTAACAGACTCTCTGAGAGACTAGGAATGTGAGTTCTCCGTGTCAGACTATATTATGAAGATCCTCCAACAACAAACATGCTGTTGTTCTGCTTATGTCATCCATCAGCTTAATCTGGGCTCCTGTAGAAAACGAGGTCTCAAACAGAAACAATCCCTCGGTATAATAGTAGTAATGCTATGCCTATGCAAAACATGCTTTTAAAGACTTTGGAGCCATTTATGGCTGGGGAAAAGAAGACAGCCAGGAAAGCCCATTCTTCAAAGTGAGGTTAGGGTAATAAGGAACCATATTTTTTTCTGTCCACTAGCATGCACAGTAGCAGAAACATTCTCTTATGTCATAAGCAGAGAACTGCCCAACCCTTGTTATCATCACTATTTCTAATACCATGGTACCAGTGTCAACCATGTGAGTACAGGTTCCAGTGTTTTAAAACTGCAGTCTGTTCTTCCTAGATCGCAGCTGGTGAGATCTCAGTTAAATTGAATGCAGACTAAATTAGACTAAAGTGATTCATACCAGCTCGGAAGGTGAATGGTGGCCTAGCTCTAATTCAAATGAACTGCCAAAGTAGAGGCGCCAGATGTTGTGGTTTAAGTCTTCAGTGGGAATCTCGCTGTGCTCCAGTGCCACTGCAAAAGTCTCCATGCCAGCCTCAGTCTCTCCTGCAGAGTCATCAGAGCCACTGCTGTGGTTCAGGAAGATTAGCGATGATACGCTTACTTCGCTGTCTGATCCTGATCCCAAATCCTGCACCGTTAATGGAGGAAATACTGGTTTTTACAGTGTTCTCAACTGGGGGGGCTGTTCATTTATTTCATGTTTTTAACTGCACAAAGTTTATTACTACACTTTTTATTTGTGAAACATAGAGAGGAAAGTGGGCTCTGAGTCAAGCTTAGTTATGACCCACTGCATAAGTGCTCTAAAAAATGTTTGCACACCTCCTCTGTTAACAGAATTAGAAAAATTATATTTTAATATCCATCCTTATTACCTGACCTCAGTAGATTTTTCAACATCAATCATTTTCATTTAAATTCTCAAACATTTGTACAGTTTTTGCCTGTTGTACAGACGAGCCTATGCCATAATGAAGCCACCATGAATTTCTGAGTGTGTGTGTGACTCACAGCCAGCACGGTAGGTCCCAGACTGCTGTGAATGGCCTCCAGCTGAGCATTGTATAACAGGCCTTTCAGGTCGGCTCCTGTGTACAGCTCAGTGGCTACAGCGAGCTGCTCCAAGTCCACATCTGCAGCCAGAGGCACAGCGAGAGTCAGCGCCTTTAGGATCTCCAGCCTGGCTTCCTAAAGGCAAGAACACTCACAGTCACACCTCGGACCACTTAAACACTAACTGCACTACCATCAGAGAGAAGAGTACAAATGCCAGGCTACAAAAGTAATATTTCATCATTGTCTCCCTATGTTACCCATGGTTATGCCCTCAAATAATTAAATCTGTTTCCATAATAACAGGGTTTGAATGGGAATCTGTACCGTCTGGAGCACATTTAATTCTAAATGTTACCGGACTAGTTAAGGAAAACTCATTTCTTATGTAGAAAAATGTTTTTCGTATGCACAAGGATATCCAATATCAATAAATAATGAATGCCTCTAGTAGCTAAAACGTTCAGTAAAATGAGAATCCATGCAACTCATTCATGTATCCTGGTTTACAAAGCCAAAAATCCATTTCAGCAAGTGAAGTAAGACTGACCCGGTCTGGAGGAGGGCAGTACAGGGTCTTGTCCAGCCGCCCGGGCCTCAGCAGCGCAGGGTCGATCAGATCAGGACGACTGGTGGCTGCCAGCACGTACACTCCTGTGTATTAGATTAATAAAACATATAGCTGCATAAAGACTGTAGAAATATTTGTGGGAACATCTGCTGCCTTTATAATCACTATCAGGCATTAACAAAAAATAAAGAATGAGGTGACAGTGCTGAACTTCATGAAGTGGAGTGGTGTTTCTTTCAGTCCTTCTTGCTTATACAATGGCTACATACTAGCATTAATTAAAAAACAAAATTCAATTACACTCGCCTTATGTGAATTCAGGGTAACACTTCAAATCCCAGAAAATCAACACGTGTTGCGCTTTTACTCACCCTGCAGTCCCTCTACTCCATCCAGCTGTGTGAGCAGCTGGTTAACCACTCGGTCAGTGACCCCTGTGCTGTCGTGTCCTCTGCGTGGTGCCAGAGAGTCAAACTCATCAAAAAAAAGGATACAGGGCTTAGCTGCTTGTGCTCTACAGTGAACCAAAAGAGAAAAAAAATGAAAGTAAATCAAACAGAGAAAACAATAGAATTTAATTAAGAGAATTTATACCACAGCACGGTTAAATGTCCGAATCTGATTGGTTGGTAGGTGTGCGTTAATTTCATCTAACAGCACTGCTCGGATAGTAGTTCCGGCTGTAACGTGAACGATAGGTAAATATCAACGCGCTCATTCTAAGACGTTATTGTTTCTATAGTAACAGCTCATACACAGGGACTTGTACAGTGGACATTCCACATAATCCATGACTAATAATAATCTGATTAAAAAAAACATGTTGTTGTTAAACATAGTGAAACTTATAATCATTGATGTGGTGGCATTTTTCTAGGAGACATTTGTTTAATGTTTAAGAAAGGAGTCTCGGTTTCCCAGTACGGGAAATTCTAGAGGACCGAGAGAAAGAGAGAGAGAGATAGCAATAAGCTTGAGCGAGCCAGAATCGATTTACTTGTATCGCAGCAATAATGTAGGTGAAAACAGGAACTAATGTGCCACATAGATATTCCACAACATTATATCTAACTATAAACTGTTCAAATGTGTGACGTGTCATTCATTAAGGCATTAAACATTGCAATGAATGGCAAAATGTTGTGTTATAACTGGCAAACTGAATGTTTTGGAGGATTATGATGCAAACCTTTGAAACACGTCCCTCACAGCCTGCTCACTAGCACCAATATACTTGCTGAGCAGCTCCGGTCCCTGGCGGAACACAGAACAGTTTAATCAATCTGGCTGACTAAGATGTTGACGTTTAACACAGATACACAATACAACATAAACATGCACACACACAGAAATTAAATGAATTTGTTTAAAGGCATTTGGCATACCTTTAGACGAAATGTTTTGTTTTACAGCTTTCAGACAGTATTGTTTCAGGATGCACACACATAATTGCCTTGAAAACTCCTACAATACACTCAACCATGCAAAAGTGTGAACAATACCAGCACAGGAAGGGAAACAGCTGCATCTAAAAACAGCAGAGACTTCCTCACCAAGAAATGAGATCATACTTCTCGTGTTTTCCCATACTTTTTTTTTTTTTTTTTTTTTTACTTTTATAGGCAATTCCTAGAGCATTACAGTCATGCATTACTTCATTCTTCATATAAATAAGAGTCTTTCTTTCACCTGAGTGGATGATGGTAGCATACACAAAAGCATACATTATCACCTTAATGCTGATGAAGTTCATGCCACTCTCCTTGGCAACAGCTCCAGCCAGTAGGGTCTTCCCCGTGCCAGGCGCTCCATAGAGCAGCACACCAGAGCGATGGCGAATTGGCAGACTGGAGAAGAGCAGTGGGTACTGCAACATACCATGCTGCACATTAGCACTGACAGCTAGACGGTCTAATAATAGAAACCTCAATGAACTGATGAATCTGTTTATATTAATGGCAAATTGTCCAATCACCCAGACTTGATGCAAACCTTCACAGATTGACTGCTAAAACACTGTGTGAAATGACTCACTGCTTCACCTCCAGCTTTGCCTTACCTTGGCAGGCAGTAGGATGGTGTCCATAAGAAGTTGGCGTGCCTGATGAAGCCCGCCCACCTGCTCCATACCCGCAACGCTGGGCATCTGCAGCTGCACCCCCCACAGAGAAGGAGGTGTGAAACCATGCAGAGCGTTATTCAAGTCCGCACTGCTCAAACACACACCTGCGGGACATTACAGACCTTCAGATAAACATACATGTATCATACATTCACAGTAAACTGAAACTTTACTCAGTGCTTGCCTTGAGCATTGCCACTGACTCTATTGTGTACAGCACTGGCATGGATGGCTCTGTCCAGTAGTAGGTTCAGATCTCGTGGAAGATAGCCCTCGGTTTTCATGGCTGCGTCATCCAAATCAAGAACTCCTGAGCCGTCTTCGCATACAACGTTTTTACAGTTCATCTGTGACCTCAGAATGTCCACTCTCTGCATCTGTACAGACACAGTCCTAATTTATTGCATGGACAGAGAGCAAATAATTCATATTCAT
>JANDJT010000141.1:2959967-2972897 GCA_024331685.1 Stegophilus panzeri | reverse complement strand
AAAAAAAAAAAAAAAAAAAAAAAAAAATCATAGTATAAGCACCATACAGTCCAATATCATGGTTTTCGATATGTTGTATCTGCTTTCTCAGTCAAGATATTAATGGATTTATAAGTGCATCAGTAGAGCAAGTTTTGAATTGTTTGCTATGGAAAACTGAAAAGATATTTTTAAAAACACACTTGTTAATGTTCTTAACCACCATCAGTTATTAAAACTATTAGAATTATAATATGCTCTCATTTTTCTGTGTAGAATAAGATATTATTAGTTTAGTGTTTTCATCCTGTTTAGAATCTGTAGCTTGTGTGCAATTACCACTGACAATAATTTTAACTAACTGAGACGCATTGAGTACTGAGAAAAAGTACTAATGTGAAACTCATTTGTAATGAAAGCCTAAGGACAATAAACATTTAAACATTTATCATTAAAGCTAACAGTTATATAAAGGTATTAGTATTAGACACGTGAGTGATTGTCTAACCAAAGCTGTTTTTGTGTAATTTTATCCAACTTTTAACCAAACTCTAGACATGTCTATAGTAAAAAGACATACTGGTTGTTTATGATTTCCCTAAGGCTTTGTGGTGTCTATCTGCAATACGACCGAAAGAAGGACAGATTTGATTTTTTTTTTTTTTTTTAATTATTATTATTATTATTATTATTTTTTTTTACAATTCCCTTTCCTGAAGAGTTAATGAAATCACTAAATAAAATGCATTTTGTATAAATGTTGACCACCCCAACAACTGTTGACCGCCCCAAAAAAGTTTTGTGTTCTTTTCCCTATACAGTAAAACATGTTGTGATTGTTGTCCATTGTGGTCAATGATACCTAATGATTTCAAATGCCCCAAGGTAAAAGTCACCTTTAGCAATTAAACACGAACCTTATCGTCATCTCTTCACTCCACTGATCATGATTCGCAATACCGTTGGTGGGGAAATAATCACTGATTGGTTGTGTGAGCTTTGTTCTAAATTGACTCTTATTAATGTATTTTTAATATAACTATTTTTAACAAAGAAATATTCTCTAAAATCATCTAACATGCACTCTCAACACCATTACATTTCAGTGATAATAAACCAGTGTGATTGTAAAGGCCTACTCTATGCAAACAGTTATTTGAGCTAACCTGGTTGGGTGGCTCGATCTTACAAAAGCTCTGAAAGAAGTGTGAACCTTGTACTTCAGTCAACACTGGGTGAAGAGTGTGTTCATTTTGTGCTGTGACCAGCAGAGTCACCAAACTGGAGCGTCCCACCACTTCATCCACCAAATCCTTCAGGCCTGAACAACACACACACACACACACACACACACACACACACACAGTGTCTAGATCAGGTCACTGTTTCAAACAACGCCCCAAATAGTGTACAGTATTAGGCTGCAGGCGTGGTATACTTTGTGCAATGTGGTGATGCAGCACTGCCTCTGCACCCTGCTCCTGCTCAGGTGTGGTGGCTGCTCCAGTCATGTGATCTAGGTCATCCAACAGGACCACTGACGGCTGTCTCCACACTGCTTGCTCAAAAACCTCGTCCAGTCTCTGCCTCACCGTGTCTGCTCGTTTACCTGAGAGATGTATTACAACGTCATACCGAATTAAAACTCATACAACTGCTGATTGTCCTGAAGATGTTGATTAATTTTCTATAATGGCAGCTCAAACAGTACTTCCAGCTGCAAGACAAATCACAGGTTTATATAGTATTGGACTCTCTAATGCATTACTGTTTCTGTAATAAGACAGTTCACAGGGATTTTTATGTGTAATTGTTGACATGATGATGTTTTCTATGAGGAGATTTTTATTTCGAATTTTTGTACTGAGTCTCCAGTGTCAGCGCTTTGTAACAGTCAGAGGTAAAGCTGTTCCTTTAAGTTTTTTGACACAGGAAGTCTTCAGGACTGAGCGGTCGGTAACATGACGTTTGAGGTTTTCTCAGTAACATGACAAGCTGCATTTTTTCCATATAAACAGCGGCGAGGGAATGACGCAAGCTGTTTCTCAAACATTCCACAACATTAAGCACGACTATAGCGGATTAAATACTTTAATAAATTAAACACTTGTTAACGTTGGCAAATTGCTGTGATACAAGAGGAATGAAACACTTCAGATGCTAGAGTACAGATGCACAAATACCTCTGCCTACCTTTAAGTTTCTTGGAGTCCAGTACCTCGATGTTGGCATCCAGCTCTTCCACAGCTTTCATGCAGAGAGCCTTGGCTAGAGAAGTCTTACCACTGCCCTTTACAGATGCACAGAGAGAAAGATTAGAAGTTAATGCACTAAATGGTTATATAAAATAAATAAATAAATAAATAAATAAATAAATAACCTTATTATCAGTGGCTTGCTGCTAAAACTGTCTACTTTTGGGCCTTGCTCTAAACTGGCACGTCTCAATTTAACTGTGTGAAATGGTCACCTTGGCTCCCGTGATGAGCAGAGCTCCACTGCGGAGGCCACAGCCAGTGGATACTAGCTCACGTGAGAGTGGACCTTCCATCAGACTGAGAGAGATGTGCTCAAAAGCACATATACTGATGTCCTCCACACCACTAAACAAGCAGAGCTCTGATAAGTGCTCCACTAAATTTCACATAAATCACTAATGACACACTGAGGTTTAGTATGTTTGTTTTTGCTATACAATAACACAACTTGTTATTTACTGGAATTACCCAAGAGAGCTGAGGGAAGGAAAGCCATCACAAGGTGACTTGTCTGCAGAGTGTGGTGTTGTATGGTTCGACACATGAGGCTCCTTGAAAATCTAGATAAAAATCCATGAAATGCCTCATTTTAGTGCTCAACAAAAGTAAATAGAAAAGTTGAGAATGAAAATCAGATTACGGATGCACAATTAATCATCATCATTATCAATTCATCACATTTTATTGAATTATTTTAGCATTCATTTTTGACGTAATTAATTAAACATAGACTGTGATATTGGTTATATGATTCATAAATGTTTGTGTTCTCTCTGTTAATATTAACGATCTGTTTAGTTGCTTACTGCCGTGGCAAATGTATTTTGTTAGCCTTTGTTAATATTTAACTTCAAAAAGACTTTGTTTATCTTTAGAAACAAGGATGTCAGTGATTCTCAAAGTGCAGTCTGTGAAGCACAGTTAGGGGGTCCATTTTTTGGTGGCAGTGCTGGAAATTATGAACCCACCATTATCAAAATTCTTATATTTATTATTAAGCTCCAATATTTAGTATCCTATTTGACTGATCACATGAATTGTATTGCTTTATTTCAAACCTCAAGATATCAACAAGTAAGAATATAAATGATATCAACTTTAATCTAATATGTTCTGTCAGTGGAAGGGAATAAAAAGCTTTATGGCTCCAATAAATAGCCAGAATATTATTGGACACTAAATAAGTAGCTTAACATTTGAATAATTGGATTATGTTCATAAATAAATCTGAACTGTGGGGGTCAGAGGAATTTATTTTACAGTTCTCTACAGGTCTCTGGCTGTAAAAAAAACAAACAAACAAAAAAAACCCTATACTTGACTAAAAGGTAGCTTTGGTTTGATTTAAATATTTATACATGTTTATATAAACCTACAAGATTATAAAGTATACTGTGAAAAAAAACTGTTTTCTGTTAAAATAATAAAAGTGCAATAAAACTGATGTTCCTAAACTGGCTGACTAATTATATATATATTATATATAAATAAAAATCACAATTTCAATATTTAGTTTGTCATTTTAGCCATTACTGTTCCGTCCAATATCGATCAATCCCTGCAACAAACTGACCTGTATGTCTGCTTTGTATAGGGCACCAGTGGATAAGAGAAAGATCTCATCCACTTGCTTTGGCTCAGCTTCAGGTTTTAGTACAGTCAAGATGAACTCAGACTTTCCTAAGAAAACAGCAGGAACCAAATGAGTGTTAAAGACAAACTATTATTTAATAGTTCAAACCATATGTGCCTTGTTTCTACCTTCAGTGCATCGCAAGACGATGAGGTCGGTCCGTGCTGTGAGACATGCTAAAGGCTGATGGCTCAGAGCATGAAGCCAGCTGAGAAAAGCAGACTGAATATCTTCCTCCCTCTCACTCTCAGCCTGCAGAAACAGAATTTTCCTCATAACAGAAGCACCATGTTCCACTACGTGGCTTAAATAAAGTTCACAGATAATATTAGAATGATGAAATGTCAGTGAAAACATGCTGGTTACTAGTTAGATACAGAAAGGGAGAGACACACACTCACCAGTGGATGTAAAGGCTGGAGCGAAACAGCTAGTGCTACTTTAGGGGTACAGCTCAAAGGACGGACTTTCACAGCAGTGTGTTTGTCGATGCTCAACCTGCCTCGTAAACTGCGTGGGATCTGGAGAAAGAACAGGACGACTTTTGATCACCCTACAGTTGAGGTCATAAGTTTACATACGCCTTGTAAAAATAAGAGGGATCATAAAAATTGCATTTTTTATTTTTTTTTTGTGCTGCCCTGAATAAGCTATTTCACATAACAGATGTTTACATATAGTCCACAAAACACAATAATAACTGAATTTATACTAGAGATCAACCGATGTTGATTTTTTTATAACCAATACCGATTATTTGCATGTTTATGTGCCTGATAACCGATATTTATTTATTGTTTTCCTTCTGTTTTTGACACAATGAGAACACCACTGAACTGAAAAAACCGTTTTATTTATAACGGTTTTGTCAATTTCACTTCCTCCTTGCATACAAAACAAAACAAACAACTCTTATTATTCACCAATAAATAGAGGGATCTGAAAGGGTGCAAAAAATAAAGTTACTCAAGTGTCTTTTTTTAAATAAAAGCTTTGATGAGTTAAATAGCTTACGTGACTCGTCTCGAGTTCGTCTCTACTACTCCAACTACATATCAAGCATTTATGTAACACATCTCACTTGTGCATTAATGGCTGTTATGTTAAATAAAGTTTATTAATTAAAGCAAAGCAAGTATACTTTACCTGTGCACATCACACATGTTGTTGACTCAATTCCCCCTCAGATGCAGTGCTGCAATGGCGGTCCTGCGCACAATTCTCAAAACGCCCACAAGATGGCGCCATTTATCAGTGGATCCGATGTTACAAAAACCGATATCCGATTACGGAAAATGCTTAAATAGGGGGGAAAATAATCGGTAAAACCAATTATCGGTCGATCTCTAATTTATACAAACGAACCCGTTCAAAAGTTTACATACGCTTGATTCTTAATACTGTGTGTTATTACCTGGATGATCACTGAATGTTTTTATGTTTTGTGATAGTTGTTCATGAGTCTCTTGTTTGTCCTAAGCGGTTATACTGCCCATCACAGAATGATCAGTGTAAACTGTTATTATTTTGTGTAAATATTGTATGTAGCTTCTGAAGGGCAGGACTAAATGAAAAAAATAATAACTTTAAACAAAATAACAACTTACACCAATCATCCTGTTCAAAAGTTTACATCCCCCTGGCTCTTAATGTAGTGTGTTGCCTTCTTGAGCATCAGTGAATGTTTGCACCTTTTGTAATAGTTGTTTTTGAGTTGTCCCCAGTGTGAAAAGATAGATCTCGATATCATATAGTCACTGTTGGAAAGGGGTTAAATATGCAGAAGATGCTGGAAAAGCAAAGAATGTGCAGGACCTGGAAGATTTTTCTGAAGAACAGTGGGAAGTATAACTGCTCAAGACAAACAAGGGATTCATGAACAATTATCACAAAACATAAACACAGTCGGTGATCATCCAGGTAACGACACACAGTATTAAGAATCAAGCGTATGCAAACTTTTGAACTGGTTCATTTGTGTAAACTCAGTTACTATTGTGTCTTGTGGACTATATGTAAACATCTGTTACATGAAATAACTTATTCAGGGGGGTAGTAAATAAAAAACAAAATGCAATTACTGATCCCTCTTATTATTTTTTAAATTATTAACATTTTGCAGATGCAAGGCATACAGTATGTAAACTAATGATCTCAACTATATGGTCATCATAAGCATAAACATAAGCAGCTTCTACTCTTTTAATTTCAGTAACAGCAGCGGTTCTCAATCTGCAAGCCGTGACACATGGAAGTGCAGCAATGCCTGCAATTGTTTTTTTTTAATGATTTAATTACAAATTTGTATTGTTTTAAATAATAATAATAATAATAATAATAATAATAATAATAAATTCAGCACAATGCTGTGTTTAAAACAAAACAAAATTTGTAATGCAACTAAGAGTGTTTGTAGCATATGGTCATTTTTAAACTGAACACTATACATTTTCTCCTAATGGTACGCAAACTTTTACACTCAACTGTTCATACGTGAACACTTTTTCTGCAGGCTGCACTTGAGCTACATTCATTTTATTTTCCCTCAACACCATGAACTATCCTAACATTTACTGTACTATTATTTTATATTATATTAGTACAAGAAATTAGTAACTGTTAACTGCCAACCCTGTTGAGGTAATGATTAGTGTCTGCTGCCTGTGAGATCTGATTTTTGATTAAACAAAAGATGAAAAACAATATTAATCTATATTTTAAAAGCTAAAAAGTGGTGCTGAATGCTACTCACCCAAATCTTTCCACTATAAATTTCTCCCATTTTACAGGATCTCTGACCCAGTTGCAGCTTCTCTACATTGTGGCAAATCATCCTAACCACCACCGACTCGTCTGCGTGTTCCTGCATATCTGTATCTGTCTGAGAGCCACTGCTCTTTTTCTTCTCCATTGCTTGCTTGGCTTGCTCCCTCACTTCTTTAGGAGAGTGAATCTTTGAAAGTCTACCATAGGTTAATACAGGCTGTCCTGTACTCCAACAGTCTGACTGGTGCCATGGGAATACATGAATATCTCCATGACTTGAGCCAAGATGACTGATCGCTGCAGGTGGGGATCCACATACCCGAAGCACACAATCCTGGAAGACAGCAGGAATAGTAGGAACTTCAGGAATCACCTTTGCATGCTCATATTTTCCTGTGAACACATATCTTAACAGACTCCTCAGATCAGCCATTCCACCCCGATGACTCTGACCGCAATCTGGCTGATTGGTAATGGACTCGGGGAGAGAGTCTGTTCCAGTGGAGGAGGTAATGGATGAGGATGTGAGCTCAGCATTCTGCTGCCTTTGCAGAAGTTGGTTCTTTGGTTCGGTATCTGGGGGAACATGAGGAAGTTGCTTGCCTCCGGGTCGAAGTTTGGGGGAGACAACCAGCTCGGTGAACTGCTCCAATCGGCCGTATGAGACAGACGGAGAGAAGGAGACTATAAAGACAAGAGGGGGAACGGCTTACAGAGTGCACTAGTAGTAGAATTACAACAAAGCATTGAAGTTACTAACCTATCTTGATGTAGAGGACAGTGTGTTGGTCCACCCACACAGGGAACACTGCGTCCCTGAAGACCACTCGGATCTGGTCTAAAAGTTGCTGTTCAAGAGCCAAGCAGTGAAGCTCCTGGAAACATTCAAATATTCGCCTAGTTAAAATTGCTAACATGCTTTAATGAACACTGTACTGGATACCTGTGAATCCTTCAGAAAGCATTTTTAAGGACAATAGAGCTTGTTTTCTTTCGCAGTCCACTGATGTGTTTTATGCAGAGAATGCTGACTGAAAAAATTAATCATATAATCAGTAAAATTTCACAGTAAGTACAGAATTTTGTGGCACTTTTTTTGTGATTGTTGTGGATAAAATGCTTGATTTTGCTGTGGCTTTTTCAAAAATTGTTTGTTTGGATTTTTTTGCAGAAAAATACTTGAATCAGTGAAATTGCATTTGCACAAAATAGTTATTTCGCGTTGATGTTTGTTGGTAAATGAGACCTTTTATCTGTACTCATATTTGACGCATGTGAATAGGGCTTTGGCCGAATGTGCATTGTGATGACACGTCTTGGCTTAAATCTGCGGAAAGTCTGCGAAAATTTTGAAAAATTGCAAGCTCCTCCAAATATTGTGGAGTTTGCTTGATTTTGCATTCATTTCTACAATCGCAAAATCCTGAAGGGACTGCTTTCATAGTGAACTACAGTTCCCAGTGAGCACTGTTGTCTCCTCACAGCTCCAGGTTCTCTGGTTTGATCCTGAGCTCAGGTTACTGTGTGCATGTTCTCCCTGTGTCTGTGTGGGTATCCTCCGGGTTCTCCGGTTGCCTCCCAACTACCAAAAACAGAGCAGTAGGTGCAAACAAGCCCCTAGTACTAAATGAGTGTGAGAATGTGTGTGCATGGTGTCCTGCAATGAATCGGCATCCCATCCCATCCCATCCCATCCAATCGGCATCCCAATGAATCGGCGTGTACTCCCACCCACTTCACGCCCAGTATTCCCAGGATAGGCTCTAGAGCTACAATGATCCTGAGCAATATAAATCATTTACTTGAAATGAATGAATAATATGATATCTTAGATATTAGCAATACCACTGAACATAAAACAGTCATTGAAACATTATGTGATTTGAAGGATGGTGAGTGTTGTGTCCAACCAAAAGCTGGAATTCACAGAACTCTGGATCTCATGTAGTTATGTATGAATCCATTCAGGTATCATACTGTATAAAGTATTATTATATAAGTGCAAATTGTAAAAATGTGTTCAGGATCTAAAGAACTCACCAGGATTTCCCAGTCATCTGCAGAGAGAGGCTCCACAAACACCTGCTGCACTGACTGCACCTGAACACATGGCCTCAGGAAGCCCTGGAAAAAAACCCCAAACAAACAAACAAACAAACAAACAAACAAACAAACAAACAAAAACAGTACACTGGACCTTACCCTTCTCACAAAACAATCAGATTGAATGCAGCGTGATCACAGTGTTAAACCTCGTTACCTGTGTTCCTTCAGGTAACCCGAGCTTCTCTCCCAGCTGTCTGCTGAGCTCAACCCTGTCCTCCTGCCCTGAGGATAATATCTTACCGCCTCTGATCCAGCTTAAGAACAGGGCTTTATCACCATCAACCCAAGACAACTCCAACACCTGACTCTGTATTTAACAGACACCGGGTTCAGACACATGCTCAGTGAGAAAACAAGTACAGTTTAGAAAACTATTATTCTTCATACACACCTCTCGGAGACAGAGTAGAGAGATTAAGTTGGGTGACAGGTGAAGAAAGCAGTTTTTAGAGTTGTTAAACACCAGTGTAACTGGCTGAATCCCATAACTGCCTAACATTGCATGGAAATCTGATTTAAACTATTTATTCAGGGTGGTTATGCTAACTATAAGATAATATTTAGCTAACTAGCTAACTTGAACAGACAAGCTGCCATGCTAACCAGGTCCATACTACACGGCAGGCATGAATAGTAGAGCTGTCGATGAAGTGATTTGGCACTAGACAAATCATAAAATGATGAGGACTGTAAAGATATTCAAACGCGTATATATACATTTTGATTTTTATTTTAGATGAATGTGCGCATTAAAGAGCCTCTCTCTCTCTCTCTCTCTTTTTTATTTTTATAAATAACCTTTAAAAAATGATGGTCAGTCTGCAAACAGTCTAACCGGTGCGTTTGAGTACAAATATACATTTTTGTTTAAAAGAAAAGGTTAATCTTGTTGTATTCAGAAAATATTTGAAATATATATTGTTAATTTGAAGTCTGTGATGATTGAGAATACTTAATTAAAAAAAAGTATTTAGTTTTTGTAAATACAAAGCCATCAGTTCGATAGATTGGTTTGGTCTTGTGCAGCGTTCATGCTGTCTTTTACTTCTATTCCTTCTGAGAAATTGTACTTACTTACTAACCCTAACCCTATTAACCTTCCTAGCTATTGCACAAATATACATAATGAAACCAGAGGTTACTAAAAGTAAACGGTATATTATAAAAAAAAATAATGAATTAATCATTATAACCTACCACTGAAACTAACCCACCACTGAAACTACTTTTCCTACACTATGATAAAATATCTATAGAGATAGGCTTTCTGTATTGTCATCGTATAAGTACAGTAAAATTTGATTAGCATCTCCCAGTACAATAGAAATGTCCTAAAGTACACGATATTAGCATTGAAATAAAACATCTAAAATTCAGGTTTGTATATACAGTGGTACAGCAGCTTGGATTGGGTTAGGTTGATTTGGAAATTATTTTGATTGTAATTATTTCCGAGGTTCTCACTTGTAATTACGATTTGAAGGAACGCTTGTCTGTCCCCTTTAGGTCGGAAACTCGAATTGATAATAATTTCAGCAGCACGTGAATGCTGCATCAGTACGGCTCTTTCGTTGTGCGCATGCTCGGAGAAGACCGTGAAAAAAACATGGCGGCGGCCGGGGGCAGCTCTGTTTGGGATACACCGCGAGTGTACAAACATCATGAGCAACAGAAAGCCTGTCACACAAGACCAAAATACAGGGAAGGAAGAAGACCAAAAGCCGTCAAGGTCAGCTCGGGTTAATTCTTGTACATTTGAAGGGAAGTTAGTTTAATTAATTAAAACTGAGTGCACTAGTTAGCGACTCAAGCATCGACGGCAGGGTTGGACAAGGCATTACTGTACTGTAAACTGTTTTGTTGATATATAGTAAGCATTATACTATTTTATATACAACATAGTCACATGATCAACTACCTGTAGGTCAGTTTCACCCTTGGACACAGCTACTTCAGAGTATATAAAGATATGTATGTATGTATGTATGTATGTATGTATGTATGTATGTATGTATGTATGTATGTGTGTGTATGTGTGTATGTATGTGTGTGTGTATGTATGTATGTATGTGTGTGTGTGTGTGTGTGTGTGTGTGTGTGTGTGTGGTGATCCCAGCCAGTTAATTAATCAGACAGATTTTTTAGAACTTTTCAGTAATTGTGAGTATGGTATGCGAAATCCTCAGTGATTAACATAAATAATTAGCCATAAAGATATATTGAACACAGAGATGAGCAGACTCATATTTCTTATCTGCAGATAAACTGGATGACATCAGGGCTGGATATCAATATATGAATAGTATGGATAGTGTGCTATTTTGAACACAGCCTTTGTCATCATCAGTCTGTACTTCAGACATTGAGTGCTCTTTTATATTTTTTGCATGGTATGTTCTGCCTTGCCTCCTTTTAGGTGTACACTATTAACTTGGAGTCTCGGTTTCTCCTGGTGCAAGGAGTGCCTGCTATCGGTGTGATGACCGAGCTGGTGCAACTTTTTGCACTTTATGGAGTGATTGAGGAATATAGAGTTCTTGATGAATATCCTGCTGAACAATTCACTGAAGTTTATCTCATGAAGTTTCAGAAACTTACAAGTGCAAGGTGAGAATCAGTTTGATATCTGAATGATGAAAACAGTGCCCATGGTATACATTGTACTGAAAGTGTAATTATATTGATTTGTTTTTTTCAGGGCTGCAAAGCGGAACACTGATGAAAAAAGCTTCTATGGAGGGATACTTCATGTGTGTTATGCTCCTGAATACGAGACTGTAGAAGACATAAGAAAGAAGCTGCAAGACCGGAGGAGCTACATGAACAGAGCATGTATAAAATCAGGTAGCATGATGAAATACTGACAGCACACTTTCTAGATTTATGTTAAAATGCTTAAGATCTTTCTGCATTTTTAGACATTTCATGCCTAACTTTTTTTTTTTTACAGAAAGTGAAAAGGAACCCACAAGGTCCAAAAAACCTGCAGAGTCATCGGCACCAGCACCGGCACTGGCATCTACTCCATGGGGAGATGGAAACCGTGCTCAAACGGAAACTTCAAATTCCAACACTTATTCTGGGTTTCCACTGTTGCCTTTACCGCCACAGGAAGAAGCCACTCAGCAATGTTTATCTTCTTGGGGATTTAAATCACACAGTCTACAAACAAATGCACCTACAGAGGATAAGATGGGATCTCTACATCGTTTCATCTCGGCTTCCCCAGAACTTTCCAAACAGACCACAAACTGGCCAAACTCAGCATCTGCTGACAAGGAAGAAGGAGACAGGTCTAAAATATCCAAAAATCCTCCATCCACTGCACCAAGGTTTATACCGAGGACGGCACATTTGGAAAACAGAAAGAGGAAAATGATGGACAGTACAGACTTGTTGGGAATATTGGACAAAAATGCTCCTTTCTTTGGACCCAAACTACCAGAACAACAAAGAATGGACATGGAAGATAATTCATTAAACACAACGGCCAGCTTAATCCGGCAAACAATGGCAAAGGTAAGCTATGTAATAGTGTTGTTACAGTTGCACAGTTTCATGGTTAGTCAGGATATATGATTAATGGTTACCCCACTGTTGACTTTTTCAAAATACTGATTAAAATGCATTTCTTTCTATTGTACATGCGAAGGTGGGGTGATGTAATTATTACCAAAGCATCTCTGGGGTTTTAATCCTATCCGAATCGGTCATTGTCAGTATTGTTCATTGACTGTGTGTGTACATGTCTGGTTAGATTACGGCATACTTTACAATTCTAGAAAATAACCAATTTCTGGAAAAGGAAGCACTTTTTTCCTATTGTCTCTTGCCCAAACAAAAATAAAACAGTTAAAAACACAACAATAAAATATAGACAATATTTAGAAGGACTTAAAAAAAAAAAAAAAAAAAAAAAAAGAAGCTTCTGGTGGTTTTAGGTAAATTATTGAGTTCGTAGTACAGGTGCAGTCTATTCATGTTATGGTCACATGACCTACTAATGATCAAACACAGCTTGCATGGCTACACATACTACAACAATCGCTTATACTAAAGATCAAATATATTAACATGAGACTTATATAGTATGCATGGAATTTTAGTGTGGGTGTGTGTGTGTGTGTGTGTAAAAACCCCTGAATGTGACAGAATTTAGGTTTTCTGGTTGCTGAAATCAGAATTATT
>JANDJT010000141.1:2895620-2909532 GCA_024331685.1 Stegophilus panzeri | reverse complement strand
TGTGTGCGCCAAAACCACCTCTGGTGTTTATTGCCAAAAAGCTCTATTTTGGTTTCATCTGACCATAGAACCCGATCACATTTGAAGTTCCAGTAGTGTCTGGCAAACTGAAGACACTTGAGTTTGTTTTTGGAGAGGCATTTTTCTTAAAACCCTTCCAAACAACTTGTGGTGATGTAGGTGACTTTAGATTGTAGTTTTGGAGACTTTCTGACCCCAAGACACAACTAACTTCTGCAATTCTCCAGCTGTGATCATTGGAGTTTTTTTGGCCACTCAAACCATCCTCTTCACAGTGCATTGAGACAATATAGACACCTGTCCAATTACAGGTTGATACATAACATGTCATAACAATTTACTAGAACCTCATAATTATTGCCCTGATGATGGAAATGTGCATTTTCAAAGCTTTTGCTATATTCTTATAGCCACTTCCCATTTTGTGAAGCTCAACAACCTTTTGCTGCACATAACAGCTATACTCCTTGGTCTTACCCATTGTTATGAATGACTAAGGGAATTTGGCCTATGTGTTACCCCATATTTATACCCCTGTGAAACTTGAAGTCATGGTTGAACAGTTTCCTGTTCCTAGTCACCCAGGTGTACTAAAATAAATTTAAAATATCAATGGGAATATACTTAAAATATATTTTTCTCAAATGAATTCATAGAGGTGCCAATAATTGTGCCACACATATATTTAACAAAGATTTGGATAAACCTGTGTTTTGTTTGCAATTGTCTGATATCCATGAGAGCAGAATATACTTGTGAATTTTTTTTAACAAAAGACCGACAGGTTAAACAATAATAACAAATTTTCACAGCCTTCTTTGCTCATATTTACCAAGGGTTCCAATATTAGTGTCATGTCCCGAGACGTAAGGGAGTAGAATACGGAAGCAGGTGCAGGTAAAGACATTTTTATTTAAAGGAGACGGGCAGATAAATCCAAATCGTGAAACAGATGCGTAGTCAAAAACAGACAGTGGGTCGGGCGATCGGCAAACAGGCATAAACGGGGCAAAAGCAGGAATCGAAGTCGCGGTCACAGAAAACAGGTTTAAAACACAAAACAGGAAACATAAAGCTATGACAGGGAACTGGGAGCGGAAATACCAGCGTGTTCTAAATGAACTAATCTATCGTGGTAAACTAACTAAATCTAACAAGGTACGTAACATGACCTATCTACTATTATACTATACTATATATAATACTCTGCGAGGTGTAATGGGAAGCGAGCGGTATATATCTCCAACATAATCAGCGTTAAGTGCTGGCAGCTGAAAACAATGAAGCCACACCCTCGAACAACAACCAATGACAAAACAGGGAGGAGACAGAACAGAAACAAAACAAACGCACGTGTCCACAGTAAACAATGTCACGGTTATCAACATCCAAAGAGCATGCGCTCGCTGAGCACACGTGCACGTAGCTCATGCATCAGCGTGCCCTCCGGCTCTCGAAGCGTGCTGCCAGAAGGGGAGACCGTGACATAAAACACTCCCCTCCATTGGCGTTTCTGGCCCCCTGGGCAAAAATGTCCCCAGCTGAACCAGGAGACAGCGGAACAGAAAAGCAGAGCGACATCCTCAGCAGAATAGAAAAGCAGAGCAATGTCCTCATCGGAACAGAAAAGCGGGGGGACGTCCTCCGCGAAGCTGGAATGCAGCGCGACGTCCTCAACATGACAGGTGAGCAGAGTGACGTCCTCAGTGGACTCGAGCTTGATCAGAACTTGGTCGTCTGTGTCAGCAGACTCGGGCGTGAGCAGAACCTGGTTGTCCGTGTCAGCAGACTCGGGCATGAGCAGAGCTTAGTCGTCCGTGTCAACAGACTCTGTCATGAGCAGAACTTGGTTATCCATGTCAACTGACTCGGTCGTGAATGGAACTTAGTCGTCCATGTCAACAGACTCGGTCGTGAGGGGAACTTGGTCGTCCGTGTCAGCAGACTCAGTCGTGAGGGGAACTTGGTCGTCCGTGTCAGCAGACTCGGATGTGAGCGGAACTTGGTCGTCCGTGTCATCAGTGTCAAGCATGAGCAGAACCTGGTTGTCTGTATCAGCAGACTCCGGTGTGATCAGAGCTTGATTGTTCGTGACCTCAACTTCAGGCATGAGCAGAACCTGGTTGTTACTGACTTCGGCACCAACCTTGGACAGGAACTTGGCGTGAGTAGGGCCTGGGTTGGCCGTCTCTTCGACCTGAGTCAGGAACTTGGCGTGAGCAGAGATTGGGTTGGCCGTCTCTTCGACCTGGGTCAGTAATGTGTCTTGGGAGGCCGTCTCTTTGACCTGGGACAGGAACTTGGCATGAGCAGAGCTTGGGTTGGTCGTCTCTTCGGCCTGGGACAGGAACTTAGCATGAGCAGAGCTTGGGTTAGTCGTCTCTTTGACCTGGGACAGGAACAGGACTTGGGGAGTCACCTCGTTGACCTCTAACAGGAACTTGATCTTATATTGGAGTTCTGGTGCTGAGACCCCCTCATGGGTCTCCGGCTGAAACTCTGGGGCTGAGATCGCCACGTTGACCTCTGGCTGGAGCTCTGAGGTTGCCACGTTGACCTCTGGCTTGAGCTCAGCATGCGAGACCTCCTCGTGGGTCTCAAGCTGGAGCTCTGAAGCCGAGACCCCCTCAGAGGTCACCATGTTGACCTCTGGCTGATGCTCTGGATCTGAGACCTCCTCATGGGTCTCAGGCTGCAACTCTGGGGTTGAGGTTGCCACATTGACCTCTGGCTGGAGCTCTGAGGTCGTCACGTTGACCTCTGGTTGGAGCTCAGCCTGTGAGACTGCATTGTGGGTCTCAAGCTGGAGCTCTGAGGTCGCCACGTTGACCTCTGGCTGGAGCTCAGGTGCTGGGACCTCCTCGTGGGTCTCAAGCTGGAGCTCTGAGGTTGCCACGTTGACCTCTGGTTGGAGCTCAGCCTGCGAGACCGCCTTGTGGGTCTCAAGCTGGAGCTCTGAGGTCACCACGTTGACCTCGGGCTGTAGTTCTGTAGAGGCTTTCTTGTGTAGATGCTTGTGCTTACACCAGCTGCCCTTGAAGCATTCTTTAGAGAAGAAAAATGCTTCCTGGAGACCTAGCTTCTTGCATGTGGGACATTGTAGCTGAGGCTCTTTCCCGCAGCCCTCAGTCATGCATCTTGCAGGAACCTCCCCCACGTTGGCCGGAACCTGAAGCAGAGCTGTAGAGGCTGCCTGTCAATCCCCTCATAATAGATGTAGAATGGCAGGTCAGCCTGGGGCATCCCATTGACTCTCCACCCCAGTAAATCCAGGCCGTGTAGCTGCCCTGGCTGCGTGAACTCCTCCAGAAAAAGTTCTGCAAACTGAGTGACATCATTGAGGGCGGTCGACCCTGTACGTAAAAGCTGCTCCACCCACTCACAGGCCAGGCCGCAAAACCGGGACACTAAGAATCCAAGCCACTATTTCTTGTCAGGCTTGGGATTCGCTAGGCTACAGAAGTACACTTGGCGGTGGCACAGGAACATCATCGGGTAGCTCTCTAACCCATATGTCTCAGGCGGGAGTTCGGCGGCAGGGAAACTGAACTGATAAGAAACATGGCCAGTAATCCGTACATTTACTGTCCTGAGACTCTCCGGTTGCTTTCATGGTTTGCGTAGCGTGACATCTTCCCCGTCTTCCTACCGCATCCATGTTAGGCGGAGTATTCTGTCACGTCCTGAGACGTAAGGGAGTAGAATATGGAAGCAGGTGCAGGTAAAGACGTTTTTATTTAAAGGAGACAGGCAGATAAATCCAAATCGTGAAACAGATACGTAGTCAAAAACAGGCAGTGGGTTGGGCAATCGGCAAACAGGCATAAACGGGGCAAAAGCAGGAATCGAAGTCACGGTCATAGAAAACAGGGTCAAAACACAAAACAGGAAACATAAAGCTATGACAGGGAACCGGAAGCGGAAATACCAGCGTGGTCTAAATGAACTAATCTATCGTGGTAAACTAACTAAATCTAACAAGGTACGTAACATGAACTAACTACTATTATACTATACTATATCTAATTCTCTTCGAGGTGTAATGGGAAGCAAGCGGTATATATCCCGAACATAATCAGCGTTAAGTGCTGGCAGCTGAAAACAATGAAGCCACACCCTTGAACAACAATCAATGACAAAACAGGGAGGAGACAGAACAGAAACAAAATAAACGCACGTGTCCACAGTAAACAATGTCACGGTTATCAACATCCGAAGAGCATGCGCTCGCTGAGCACACGTGCACGTAGCTTGTGCATGCGTGTGCCCTCCGGCTCTCAGAGCGCGCTGCCAGAAGGGGAGATCGTGACAATTAGTGGAGGGCACTGTATGTGTTTTTCACCAATTCTGTCTGAGACACCATATTGTGCAATGGATGTTGCATTTACTGGAAAAAAAAAACTTGTAGTAAACAAAGATGCTTCTGATGTAAAGCAGCCATGTGGAACAGGGAAACCTACACTGATCAGCCATAACATTAAAACCACTGACTGGTGAAAGGGATCTGAGTGAATTTGACAAGGGCCAAAGTGTGATGGTTAAAGACTGGTTCAGAGCAAATCAGCAGGTCTTGTGGGGTGTTCTTGGTATGCAGTGTTTAGTACCTACAAAAAGTGGTCCAAGGAAGGACAATCGGTGAACCAGCAACAGGGTCATGGGCACCCAAGACTCATTGATGCACGTGGAGATCAAAGGCAAGCCCATCTGGTCTGATCCCACAGAAGAACTACTGTGTAAAATTAACACCTAGAGTGTGGAATTAACTCTTTTAGTGTTCGTTTGTGTCTGATTGGACATAAATAAACACTGTAGGTTTTAATTCAACACTGTGGATTTTACTGTGTGTAGCACAAATTGCTGAAAAGGTTAATGCTGACTATGATAGAAAGGTGTCAGGAGCACACAGTGCATTGCAGCTTGCTGCGTATGGGGCTGTGTAACCTCAGAACGGTCAGAGTGCCAACGTTGACCCCTGTCCATCGCTGAAAGCTCCTACAATGGGCAGGTGAGCGTCAGAACTGGACCATGGAACAATGGAAGAAGGTGGCCTGGTCTGATGAATCAGTTTTATTTTACATTATGTGGATGGTCAAGTGCGCATGCTTTGCTTACCTGGGGGAGAGAAGACACCAGGATGCACTATGGGAAGAAGGCAAGCTGGCAGATGCAGTCTGATTCTCTGGGCAATGTTCTATTGGGAAACCTTGGGTCCTGGCATTCATGTGGATGTTACTTTGATACATATCAACTACCTAAACAAGTACACCCCTTCATGGCAATGCTATTTCCTAATGGCAGTGGCCTCTTTCAGCAGGATAATGTGCCCTGCCAAATAGCAAAAATTGTTCAGGAATGGTTTGAGGAACATGACAAAGAGTTCAAGGTGTTGAATTGGCCTCCAAATTTCCCCAGATCTCAATCCAATTGAGCATCTGTGGGATGTGCTGGACAAACAAGTCCGACCCACAGAGGCCCCACCTCGCAACTTACAGGACTTAAAAGATCTGCTGCTAGTGTCTTGATGCCAGATACCACAGAACATACTCAGAGGTCTTGTGGAGTCCATTCCTTGATGGTTCATAGCTGTTTTGGCGGCACAAGGGGGCCCTACACAATATTAGGCAGGTGGTTTTAATGTTATGGCTAATTGGTGTTGTGTGCAGTATTTTCAGGGCCTCATGTAGCTACAGGCTACACTTAGATGTTTCACATGAGAAAATTTATTTTTTCCATATGTTTTATGTCAGCTGAAAAGGAAAAGGAACAATTTGGATTCCTGGAAAGAATTTTTTGGAGAAAACTTAATCAGTGATGTCATAGGAATGTGTTACTTTCCAGGATTTTTAACAATATATAAGGCTTGGCTTGGCCTGCCACTTACAGCTAAAACAATTTTTTAATTTTTTAATGTCACGTAATTTTATCAGTAATTACTAGAGTCAGATCTAGGATGATTCAGTTCATAATGAGATGAGTTTGATAAAAAATAAAATAAAATAAATAAATATAAAAAAAAAACACAACAAAAAACATTGCAGTTCAAAGATCTTTATTAAACGGTTGAACAAGTTACGACATTACAGTGCTTTTGGGAAACTGTGACCAGTTTTACTGTATTATCTTTCCTCATAGTACAAAGCAAGGTGCAAGTAGTTGGAATTTTTTTTTTCATACATATCTAGATGTATGACTCAAGGCTTAACTAACAGGTAATTGTAGTCATTCTGATATTAAGTGGATGGAGCTTACATAATTATGAGCTGTGTGAAGGGGAACATATGTAAAATAAAATAAAAATTTAGAAAAGTGTCTGGTACAAAATTATGGAAAATGTGCATTTTAAATTTACTCTATAATTATTATCTTTGAATTGATCCGTTGATTGGCAAATGTGTTTTTTTGTCAATATATGACAGATTTAATTTAACATGATTTTAATGTTGTAAAGGTGAAAGGAATCTTAATCATTTAAAATATCATTATACTCGTTTTCACCTGATCATGAGAGAATACTCACAACATGTCAAGAAGCTGATCTGTCATGAGCTTACAGTTGGAAATGATGATCACTTATTTGCACTTTGCCATGAAAACTTTGGTATTTGAAGCATAACAAGCATTCTTTCAGACAGTCAAGCAAACTAGTCTGGACAGTTAGCTCACCCTTTAGGATTTTTCCCCTCTTAACTGTAGTGTCATGGTTCATGCTGAAAAATGAACGACATTCTCTATAGTTCTTTACCTAGAGATAAATACAATGAAAATGTATGTTTGAATGATGAATATATTTGCTCATGATCACATGTTTTCTTATGTTATTCCTCTAGGTTGTTCGATGTCTGTACAGTTTCTAGAACTGATCGAGAGACCAAACTGACTCTGGTCTTTGAGCATGTGGACCAAGACTTGACCACATACCTAGAAAAGGCGCCTGATCCAGGAGTGCCACCCGAAACCATAAAGGTACTCAACAGCTGATCATTTATAAATCATTAGAAGGCTAAATAGCAGCAGCAGATTCTTGACATTACTTGTTCAAAAAAAAAGAAAAAAAAGAGGAAGACTTATACAGTTGAGGCCAAAGGCTTACTTAGATGCACCTACACTAAAGACATTCATACTCAATTTTTAACAACTCCACACATTTCCTGTGTTAGTTCAGTTAGGACTTCTACTTTATTTTCACAAAAGGCAGTTTCAAAATAATAGCTAAGATTATGGAATTGCCTTTTAATTGCTTGAACTTGGATCAAACGCTTGTCTCAATACTTCTTTAACTGGGTTTCTAAGTAAAGAGAACCATAGCCCTTTGCTTCTGACAGATCTAGTGTAACTCAGTCAGGATTGTTGGCCTCTTTACTAGGACACACTTTTTCAGTTCAGTCCTCAAAAAGTGTTGCTTCAGTATGTTTACATAATCCTTCTTCATCTATGCCATCTATTTTCTGAAGTGCACCAGTCCCTATTTCAACCATTGATGCTTCATCCTAATTCCTCATATACAGCACTGATCAATGGCCTAACAATTCAATTTTTGTTTCATCTGACCAGAGAACACTCCTCCAAAGGCTGGTGAACTTCAGACTGGCTTTTTAATGCTGGTTTTGGAGTAGGGGATTCTTCCTTAATGACCATGTTTCAGGCCATGGGGAATTAGGAGTTGCTTAACGTTGGATGTAGATATGTCGTATCTGCTGCCTTCAAATCTTTCACCTCATTCACAAGTTGCTTTTTTGTTATCTTGAGGTTCAGAAACTTTTGGAGCAAAGTTTGTTCATCCTTTGGAGTTATTTTGTGCCACTTTCCTGAACAATGCAGCGTCTGTATGGTCCCAAGCTTTTTATGTTTGCTTGGACTTCTATGGTACAGTAGGCCCTGCTACAGCCACAGGTACACTCTTAATTAACTCTTAATTATGGCAATTGGCCAATCAAAAGCATCTACATTACTTTCTGGAATCTTCCAGAATCTTCCAGAATCTTCCAGACTGTTTAAAGAGACAGCAAACTTGGTGTATAAATAAATTTTACACACTGGAAGTCAGATATAGTGAATTAAAGCTGAAATAAATCTATCTCTAATTAAAATGACATCTGATATGAACGAAGTAGATGCTGTAATTGACTTGTCACAATAAATGTATGGTAACATGAAATGTGTCGAGCTGCTAAAAACCGAGATTGAATATCTTTAGCCTATCTTTTGGCCTCGACTGTATATATGCTGACCTTTTAGCTGATTCAGAGCACCTCACACACTTTTACCAATATGACTTATGTGTATTACACAAGTATACCTTGTGTTTTGGATTTCCAATTTGAGGTCCGTGAATGAGAATATAAATGGAGACTTTTGGCATGCTTTAAAGAAGCAGATGGAGGATGGAACTGTATAAGACTAGGGTGAGGCCTGGCCTTTTGATGGGCAGTGCATGTGGTAGATGGGCTTCTAATTAAAGAGCTGGGCCCTTGTGTGTGCCTCTATTTTCATTCAGCTCTGGCTTTCACTGAAGACTAGCCAGAGGAATGTTGTTCTGAGTGTGTGTGTATGTGTGGTTTTGTCTGCAGTGGCCCTCTCAGTTGCTCGCTTTTTGTTGTGAATAGAGAAATTGAATGTAGGAGGCTTCTGTAAGGGGCAGTAAGTAAGCGATCCTTATGTAGTGTGGATATACTTTTCATTAGTCCACAGATAATCCTTTAAGGCCAGCATCATCAGAGTTCTCTTACCACTTTTCTAAAATGCTGAATATCCAATGGAAATGTTGGATATTTTTTTTCCTGAACACCTACTTTCTCATCAGTCCCGTTCCCACCCGCTAGTCTTACAAATCCATTTATCTTATTTCCATGCCTGCGCCCAGAGGATATGATACATTAAGTCCTGAAATGAGATATATCTTCTCTTCATTTGTGTTCTACTGAAAACTGAGACATTTCTAAAGTGCATACTTATATGTAAAGGGTTTCCTTTGCTAGTTTGTCTATCAACATGAAGGAAAATCTTTGGCTATACAAACATTTTGACTATATTTTATGGTACATCATCCACTGGTTCTCAAATCATAGTCTGCTCAACAGCATGTCTTGCTGCTGATCAGCCATTTATGAAAGCATGGTTTCATGACAGCTTGCAAGACATTAGGGAGAAAAGTGCAAAGCAAATGGACAAATATCATTTTTGAGAAGAGAACTGCTGTACAATACAGACTACAAATCAATACAAAGTTCTTTTGACTGATCAACTTTATCCTATGATGAAACATTTCTATGCTGATGGGAGTGGTCTCCTCCAGGATGACCACGCCTCCACCAACAGGGTATAACGGCTCACTGAACTGATGTTTTGATGAGTAAATGTATGATGAATAAATTCTATGCTATGGCTTTTATAGTTACTAGATCTCACCCTGGTTAAATACCTGGGAGAATTTGGGCTGAGTGCCCTCTACCACCATCATCAACACACCAATTAAGGGAATATCTTTTGGAAGAACAATGTTCATCTTTCCAGAATAGTTCCAGAGGCTTGTAGAATATATGCCAAGGCACACTGAATCTGTTCTTGTAGCTCATGATGGCCCAAACCTTTATTAAGTTCATTTATGTTGGTTTGTCCTTTAATCTGTCGCCCATAAGGCTTAATTAACCAAAATAAGTTTGTGGAAAACTATATAGTCAGGTTGCATTTTCTTGGGCAGATTGGATTTCTCATCAGAACATGATATAGTGGACATTAGGGACAGATGATAGGCTCTAGTGCAGTATTGCTAAAGACCCCCAACAACTTCATTTACTCCTGCCCTCCCAAAAAGACACCAGATTGCAGAGCTCCCAGCTCCCCCCTCCTTCCCATCCACTCCAAATCCCCCATTCTGTCCACTCCTGCCTCATTTTGGACCCACCGCATGCTAATTGATGAAAAAGGCCCCAAGAATCAAACGGGCTGGAAGGACATCAAGCAGCTGGTGTTGTGTTGGCAAGTCCGGCCGGCCATTCCAGGCTCAGCGTCTATCTGAGGCTTGTCTCCGCCCCATAAAGGAGAGCCTAATGAAGCATGGGGAGGGAATTACAACTAATGCTAACTGGCAGATGTCTTGCATTGTGCCAGGCTACAATAAACAATATGGCTGCCTCTCATGAATTAGCATGAGAATGGGGGGTGCCTTCTGGAGGCTCTGTTTTGACTGCTGTTTTTAAGGAGACTGTGTTTTTTTTGTCTCTTCTCTTTTTTCCTTAGTGCTCTGTCCATGTCCTTTGCAAACGAGGTGATGTTTAAGGACAGGTGTAGTGTTTGTCCTGGGTGTTTGAGGTTGATTCTGTTGCTTGCTTAAGCAGATGGTTTTAAGCTGTAATCAGGTTTTCTCGCTATGAGGTAATGCTACACAATGAACTGCACTAAGTGGCACTTCCATAGCTTTTAAATTCAGCTTCTTGAATTGCACTGTGGAAGACAAGGAGAGGTTTTTCTATAGCCACTTAACAGGTGTTACATGAGATGAGGTTCTGCCTGTTATTCTGTTATTAGATATATTGTTATTTTCATTTATCCTATTCAATTGACGTTAAGTAAACAGGTCAGTGGTATTAACCCTTTAATTATACAATCTCAGTAGACGCAGTGCAGCTTAAGTTAAAAAGACAAAAAAAAAAGGGCTGTGGGGTGAGTGTTTGTTTTGTCCTTGGGTTATTATGCTTGAGGAAATGTGGCAATATGGCTTGAAGCCAAAGCAGAGTAACTGATGAGGCATAATGCCGTTGCGCCAGCCTGCCTGTGCCACGGCGGCTTGGTAGGTCTGGTAGGTCATGGCTGGATGGGCATTTAGAAAGGGGCCCTTGTTTATGCTGGCCACCATGCACCCAGGCCTCACCCTCATACACACGTTCATTTGGCTCTAGCTCCCTTTATCCGCATTATCAGAGGCCCCATCCCCTTCCCTCTTATGACCAGATCTGTGCCGTTTGCAAATGTTTTCTGCTTGAGTGTGCACACTATTGTGTCAGTGCTTTTAATCACTTACCAGCTGGTTGGGGACTGAATGGGGTGGTGGGCTCAGATCCATGTCACTTGTGAGGTCTTGGAGGCAGGTTTCTACAGGACTGCCATCAACCCGTGCCTCTAGTTTGGGGCAATTCTTGCAACAACTGGTCACTTGCTTTTTTAAAACCCTTTCCCATTTGTCAGACACCTTTGCTTATTGACCATCAGGGCAGCTCCAAGAGCCTCCATGGCTGTAGTTTTTTCATGCTGCTGTTATGCAAGTTACACCAGAGGAAATGGCAGTTAAGCCACTTTCTCTCATTTCATAGGCATTAAGGCTTGCTTTTTGCTTGGCCCACAGACTGAACAAGTGCTCGAAAGACAGCTGCAGGGAAGTGGAGGCCCAGCAGCATAGGACTTTAAAGTAACATGTCTTTCCGGCCCTGCATCAATATCAGTTAACAACATCTGCCATGCTCCAGATTTAAAGGGCCACACTCACTTTTTCCTCCAAGCCATGCCAAGCCAAGCCAAGCCAAAAGAGCCTTAATTTTCCAAACAGAAATGCTGATATCAACAGGATCCTGTGATAATTTGCTCACGTCTTTGAAAATTTCCATTCTTTCTCATTCCTTGATTTCCTTTACCCTCTCATTAGCCTGCTACTCATCCATAAAGCAATGTTGACATGTCTGGACCAGAGATAATAGGGAATATCTGGGTTTTCTGTGTTTTTCAGGATATGATGTACCAGTTGCTGCAGGGGTTGGACTTCCTTCATTCACACCGTGTGGTTCACCGAGACCTGAAACCTCAGAATATTCTGGTCACCAGTGGAGGACAGATCAAACTGGCAGACTTTGGCCTGGCACGCATATACAGTTTTCAGATGGCACTTACATCAGTGGTGAGTCCGCTAGGCATTTCCTTGCCCTCTTTTCATGGTTGTTGTATACACCTTTACCTTAAAAAAAAAACAAAAAACAGTCCAAGAACATGCGCTACATAGGAAATTTATGAACTCACATTTATAAACATTCATCCAAAACAAATGGGATCTTACAATAATAAATAAACTGATCCTAATATCACTCTCTTGTTTTAAATAAAGTATTACAAAGCTCAAGCTACAAGCTACTCATGATTTAAATTCCACTACTCTTGGTTCAGTTTTTTGGGGGGAAATATCAAGCTGGCTAGTTTTATTGTGCTACACTGCTACTTGGCGAAAAACAGTAGCTCACTATTTAGTCATTTTGAAAATAGCTCCGCTGATGCTATGCTACTGGAAATGTCATTAAGTTAGTAGCGCTGCTACTTGTAGCTATCTGCCTCCTGACACTGCAAATACGTATGTCTTTTTACACTAGTGACTGATCCCAATATCACTAATCCCAAATTAAGAATAAATATCACAATCGCCATTATTGTCCTTCATGGAAAAGCTTGTTATAAAGCTGATATCTAATCTTTCCATTTAAACCCCGTGTTTCTACATTTCTACCCCGTCTCTTGAGTCCACCCAGGTCTATTTTAGCAATGGAGAGATTTTTTTTTTTAAATAGCTTAGTTAGGTTCAGGCCTGGTTAGATTAATTTTTATAATGCACCTTTGGCACTTTAAGAAAGTGATCTGCAGTAAAGTGAAAAGATCAGCTGGTCCCCTGAGTCTGACGTGGACAGCTCCCAAACAGGAGTGAGCTGCACTGAAAGAAAAGCCACCCATCAGCTGCTAGTCTAACAGCAGGTGTATAAAAAGTGTAAAATGAGACTGGCTGATTAATGTCATTGGGCCCCACAAAGTGGTCTGGAGATGAAATGGATCATGTGATTGAATCAGTGAATTCCCCCTGTCATTCTTTGAAGCCATAGTCTCTTGAAAGGAGCTCTGATGTCAAGAGATAGCATATAGCTTGTGAATGGACATTGTATCTTTTCCACTTCACACTGAAAATAGGAGATGCTACTCAAATGTGTATTGTGTTGGTCTGTTAAGCATTTTAGAAAGCGAGTATTGCATATCATCTGCTGGACTTTTTTCTGAGGTATCTGAGGGAAATTTGTAGAAACCCCCACTCAGTAGCACAGCCTCAAGTACACGTATTAACCCACTCAGTTTCACTGTCAATTCAGTTTGTGAAATTTGAATGACCGCTAAAATTTTCTTTCTGTTATGTGGTTTCAGTTGTTAGGCAGTTGAGTGTCTGTAAGTTGAATTGGTACCACCAGAGATATTAGAGAACCCCACCTTCACTGTTAAATCAACTGTGAAACAGACACATAGTGAGAAACAGACAGTAAGAAGAGTTGGTGAGAAAGGGAGGGAGGGTGATATAGAGACGTGATATGCTTGAGAAAGGAGAGTGTGAGAGAGAGAGCCAGAGATAGAGGTGAAAAGTGAATGTTGGAATGTTCTGATTCATTTTCCTGCATCTGGAATCCCCCACATCACCTGCTTTCCATGCGGCTAAAACACTTCCTCTCTGTCTTTTACCGGATAAAGAAACGATAAACTCGGGCATGCAAAGCAGGCTCTGAGGTCACTTTTTGTTTGCTTTTTTCCCTCATCATAAATAATAACTGCTAAGTACCTGCTAACTAGGTAGATGATACTCAAATCTAGAGCATGCAGAGAAACAGAATAGTTTCAAAAAGATGTCTAATGCCTGTCAGTTTCTGACAATCAAGATGAATCATTCAGTGAAAGGCTTGTTTTTAGCTGTCTGATTTACATAATATATGAAGGCATGTCCCTTGGGGATTTTGCATGAAGAGGTCCATATTTAGTCAGTCTTCACATATTTAGTCAGTGTTCACCTATTTAGTCAGTGTTTATGCTCATGTTATGAGAAATCTAATGTCTTTTTTTAAGTCATGGATATTGACTAGATGCTATCTGGCTTATGGCAATGTAT
>JANDJT010000141.1:2866545-2895562 GCA_024331685.1 Stegophilus panzeri | reverse complement strand
ATCTTTGCTGTAGAGCAAAGATGCCTTCAAAATAATACTTAATAATAATAATAATTAATTACTAAATAATTAAATGTTTCTAAATTATATAAAAATAATGTAAAGAGCAGTAAACAGTAGTAAATTAAACAAAATGCATATTTGGTGTGACAATAAAAATAAAAATAGTAGTCTCAGGTACAATTAGTGCAGTTTTATAAGGAAATTAGCTGTAAGTTTTACTGAGCATGTTGTAGAACCAGCCACGGTTCTTCTTTGACTTTGACTGTTGCACTTCTCATTTTTGCAGCAGAATCCAGCAGCATTCATTGTGTTTTTGTATATACATATATATGCACATACATATATACATACACACACACACACACACACACACACACACACACACACACACACACACACACATTCACTTTGATAGGACACCTATGTATGTCCCTGCTCATTCATGCCGCACAGTGGTTGAGAGTTTCTGTTCATGTTCACATCAAACATCAGAATGGGGAGAAATGTTTTTTTTTTTTGCAATCTTCAAATGTCCAGTATCTGTAATCCTGTGCACACCTGAATGGGAGGAGTGTAGTCTTCTGCTGTTGTATCCTATCTGCTTCAAAGTTTGATGTCTTCTGCATTATGAGATTCTTTTCTGCTTACTATTTTTGTAATCAGTGATTATTTGAGTTACTGCAGCCTTCCTGTCAGCTCAAACCAGTCTGCTCATTCTCGTCTGACTCCTCTCATCCACAAGCGTTTCTGCCAACTGGACTGCCAGTCACTGGATGTTTTTTTGTTTCTCACACCATTATGTGTAAACTCTAGAGACTGTGTTGTGTGTGAAAATCTTACGAGATCAGCAGTTTCTGAAATACTCAAACCAGCCCATCTGGTACCAAAAACCATTCCACATTCTTAGAAAAAAGGTCAGGTCCTTCTTGTGGAACCTTTAACGGTTCTTGTTGCAGGGTTCTGTCTGGAAGCCTGCAAGAAGAAGAATAACCCCTTTAGGATGGTGTGATGGTTGGTTAAAGGTTCACTCTAAGAACAGGTGGACAGTCACAGTTTTCTTTTATTGGACCTGGGACAAACATGACCAAAGGCTGGTTAACATACAGTGGATCGATGTTGCTCGGAAGTCGACAGCAAGCGATATAAGACTCTGCTGCTGTGAAATGTACAGTTTCATAAGGTGATAGTGAACATATAATGGACAGAAATTAAAAAAAAGAATACATCTAGAAAAAAAAAAAAATAAAAATATAAAATAAATATAAAACACTCATTCCTTCATTACTTTCATCAATTCGCATTAATACAAAATAACAATAAACTAAGTGACCATCAGTTTATGAATGACGGTTTAAAAAACAACAACACAAAACGGGAAAAACCCAACCCTATGATGGCGCAGTTACATAGCTCAGCACGTGCGAGCAGCTTACACATGTTCTAATGCTCCAACCCGCTATATAAGGTATGCAAATATATACAAATATAGTGGTTCATTAGCCAATGGTAAGTTTTCCCAAATTCTGCATGAATTTAACAGTAATGTTTGAACTCTGTTACACTAGCTCAGTGATTAAGACATGGGACTTCTGATCAGAAGGTTGGAAGGTTGTGAGTTCAAATCCCAGCACCACCAAACCGCCACTGCTGGGCTCTTGAGCAAGGCCCTTAATCCTCAACTGCTCAGTTGGATAAAGGAGATCAATGTAAGTTGGTCTGGATAAGGGCATCTGCCAAATGCTATAAATGTATATGTAAAATTCCAAAGATGACTTGAGAAAAAGAGTATGTGGAATTAAATAATTATTAAATACAGGACTGATTTCATGACATTTAAAGGCTGGTTATACTAAATTATACAGCCCTGCTTATGGAAAACCTATTGTACATATTTAATATTCTTTTAGTTCAGAACATGTTCAAAATTCCTGAAGTGTTTAGCATGAGCACTGCCATTTTGCAGCTGTCTCATAGCTCTTGTTCGTTCTTCCATCATGTAGATGAGACAGGGAGAGACTGAGGGAGTGTAAGCTGGCAGACCACCCATTGGGTGCTGCCGATGTGCAGATTAGCCTGACCCTTCAAATCTCATGGGACCACTGCATTGTTGATCATTATAACGACTCCACTCTCCCGGTGGCCATTGTGCACCTCTGATTGACGGCGCAAAGCCTCAGGGCAAAAGCTCAAAATATAGCAATGTTTCTTTCTCGCCCCCTTGCCTTTTTGGATACATTAGCTGGTGTTTATCCTGGGTCATGTACAGACAGAAGAGAGGTGAAGCTGCTTTGGTTACTAAGCTACAGCACAGTATTCACACGCTTCTTGATGGTCATAATGTACCTTCTGCTGCCTTCTCTTTTCACACGCTGAGATCAGAATAAGGTAATGGTAATGGTGCGTGTTGAAAACTGATTCCAGTTTCTAACAGAAGCTGGTGTAAAAGTGGAATGTCCGTTTAAGACTGTTTAAGGATTGTCTCATGAAAGTCATTAGGAAAGCACCCAAGAGAACATTATGTGCACCATGTTGCTCATAAAATTAGATTTACTAAAGAATAACTAAATGGATATTCCCTGAATAATTTATTCTGATTTGTGTGTTATTTTTACCTCAGCTAAGGTTGAGGACAAAATGAAGAAGACAAAGAAATTGAATTTATACCACCCAGACCATCATTGTATCAGGTCTCAAAGATGTTCCTTCATTATCATATCATCATTAATGGCAAAATAGTGTTGAAAAATAAGATAAAAAAGCACAACCATAGAAGTCCAAATCGTTGCACGCACTTCCTCAGTGTTGGATAAATATAATAATAATACACTAGTACTCTGTATGTCCACCCTTTGCATTTATAACTGTCTCTAGCATCTTTGTGTATCTTCTGAGTAGCTTTTGTGATCCTCCCAGTTGTAATATTCCTGTCTTCTAATGCTGCCAAATTACATGGTCATGCCAACACTTCCCTTTTTTGTTTATTTTGTGGTGCATTTGGCTCTTTTTGCGGAAACTAAGCTATAATAATAATAATAATAATAATAATAATAATAATAATAAGAAGAAGAAGAAGAAGAAGAAGAAGAAGAAGAACCTTTATTTATATAGCAATGTTCATATATTAAAATGTAGATCAAAATACTTTAGGAAAAAAAACTATCAAATTAAAGTCAGCATAAGGGAAGAAGCAGAAAAATAATTTAACTAAAAATAAAGAAAATAAAAATATAATGGACATTCTAAAAATAACAATAATAAACTAATAATAATAACAAAGTAACCATGACTAAGTAATTAATTATAAAGATAAATGTGATAATTTGTTTATGAAACTTTTTAAAAAATAAAATAAAATATTAAAATGAAATATTTTATTCAAATTACATTTAGAAAATTGCCCATAAAATGGCAAATGATACAGCATGTCTAAGTAAAAAGCAGAGTTTTAAGCTGCTTTTTAAAATTGCTAATTGAAGATGCTTGCATTATGTCTTTGGGAGCATATACACTAAAATAAGCCTCACCACTTCTTTTGTGTTTTGTTTTTGGAGACCCAAACTTTTGCACTCAGCTGTAATAATTGTAATCACAACTAATAGAAAGTAAGGTGTTTTAATATGGTGAAGGGTTGATGTAAGATTTTACGATAAAGAATTAGCACATTCTAGTTCATGATGACTCAAGTGAATTAAGCAGCTGAGTCTGATGCAATGCAATACAGCAACATAACTTTTGTGTCTTTGGAATATACAGTATAAATGATTTCAGTCTTCATTTGAGGCTGCTATCCCCTCAGCTGGTCAGCTTATTCTTCAGTTATCCATCGTAAAGCTTATTATTGAAATTCATAGAGACTACATGAAACTATTCAGAACGAGTAAGTAGAGTGAGGAATGTGAGTCTAGATCCATCAGAGCCCATCATTTAAGGTTTACAGGATTTAAAATCGAAACTGTTATTGTTTGCATGGTGTTTGTGGTGTCATGCAGCTCGAGTGGCCTGATACAGCTTGTTTTGTGCTGTGTTAAAAATGACTTGATCCAGCAACTGTTTTTCTGCATACCACAAACTCCACAGCAGCCTTTGCTGTGGGTCCTCTGGGCCCTGATGCTTCCTTCCTCTCTTCCAGAGGAATGAATTCCTCATGTTGGCAAAACCTAACCACCGCCTTCTCCCTCCCTCCCTCCCTCTCTCCCTCCCTCTCTCTCTCTCTCTCTCTCTCTCTCTCTCTCTCTCTCTCTTACTGTGTTTTTCCTCCAACGGTCACCATGCTCATCACTTCTGTAAACCAACCTATCTAGGCTATCAGGTCTGATAGGGCCCGAAATACGAAAACTCGAAAATGTCAACATGACATACAGTCAGGTGAAAAATTAGTACACCCCATGGAAATTGTTGGCTTTTTTGACATATTTTGACAAGCAAACATTTGATCAACTTTGAGACAGTGCCTATTAATGAAGTTGATATACTTGAAGGCAAAATTAGCTTTTTCAATCATTCATTCAACAGAAATATCAATAGTCTGCACCAAACATGTCTGCTGTTACTTTAGCCAAATAACTCTATCTTTAATTCATCTGTCCAGATCACATTATTCCAAAGGGCCTGGTCTTTGCCTATATGCTCATTGGCAAACTGTAGTCTTTCAAAGCCTTTTTCCTGGCACGCCTCCCATGCAGGTCAAATTTGTGCAATCTCTTTCTGATTGTAGAAGCATGCACTTTGACACCAACAGCTGCAAGACTTACTAGCAGATCCTGTGATGAAATGTTGGGGTTCTTGGAGACTTCTTTTTGCATCAGATGGTCTGCTCTTGGGCTGAATTTCTGGCCTCTCCAGTCCTGGACAAATTGGCAGTCGTTTGAAATCTGCGCCATTTGCAGTGGAATGTGGAATCATGTATTTCAAATAATTTGGAGATCTTTTTAAATCCCTTGCCAGACTCATAGGCATCCACAACCTTTTTTTTGAAGGCCTAGATCTCTTTAGATCTTGGCATGATGACACCACACACCTCAATACCAAAGGGAACACCATACACTAGATATGAGAGGGGTATAAATAAGACCGGTTCCACCTGCACTCCCAAAGCAGGTTCTGATCACTGGCAAACAACCTTGAAAACCTGATTCTAATTATATGGATTAGAAGGTGTGATTAATGTACATTTACATTTACATTTATGGCATTTGGCAGATGCCCTTATCCAGAGCGACTTAATCTCTTTTTTCATATACAACTGAGCAATTGAGGCTTAAAGGCCTTGCTCAAGGGCCCGGCAGTGGCAGTTTGGCGGTGACCTTCCAATCAGAAGTCCAACGTCCTAGTGAGCTACCAGTGAGCTACCACTTCCAAATGTAGGGGTGTACTTACTTTTTCCATGTGACTGATCTTTTTTTTTTTTTTTTTTAAATTTATTTAAATTGTGAAAATTACTGCTAAATGTCAATTTTATGTGTCATTTGATAGAGTGTATCAACTTTATTAATAGGCACTGTTTCAAATGAGATAGATCAAATGTTTGCTTGTCCAAATATGTTTAAAAAAGCCAACAATATGCCATATGTGTTAAATCAACTGCCATGTAAACATCATTTCTAGATTTGCTCAGACATGTTGCAGTTGGAGACGGTTGAGTGCAAAATGTGCCAGTTTACTGTTGAACCAGCATAATAGTTCAGTTAGCAATTTTTGCCAACTATTTCTGCATGCAAATGAGGCTAATAAAATTGATGATTTGGCAAATTATATAAACAGGAGATTATTGTGTACAAAAAGCGTATATTTGAGGAGGATTTAGTCAAATGGCTTTTTTGGATCGGAAGTATTTAACCTCTACCCAACATGGTGGTTAACAAACGCAGGAGGATCCCTACAGCGTTATTATTTCAAAGCAGCACAAAATGCAGTCTGTTTTGAATTGTTACCAGCTATCTGAAGAGGAATTAAGATTTGTTCCAACTTCTAACCTTTAGATTTTAAAGTCCCCTGAAATGAAAATGAAAATATAATTTAAATATCCCCAAATGAGCATGCCGGTTGTTTGAACCTTTGTATGCGTGGCTGGGAGAAATTCATCGTTCAACACCCGTAACCTTTGAGCTCCTTACAATTAATGATTTTGCTCTGCAAGGTTGTCTCACCTATAGTACCCAGATGTATTCCAGTCATAGCATTTCCCGTATAAGGTGCCAGTCCCTGAAACATCAGCTGAGTAAAAAGAGAATGAAGTGGGGAGTTAGAAGTATGCCAGTGAGAACAGAAAGGCAGTGTCATCTCCACCTCTGGTGGGAACTTTTTCAGAACCAGGAGGTAAGCTGATGATTAAAGTGATGGTACGGTGGCACTCAAATATAAACCAGCGAGAATGCTTAGGAAGAGTGAACATTCAGTATTCTTCTGTTATATCCTGGTTTAACTTCCTGAATGTTTTTTTTTCAACTCACATTCAAATATTACCTTTATGCAAAATCTTCAAAAATTGTCTCTTTGTTTGAGTTGGCTCTCTTTGTCTGGATGTAATGTGTAGTGTGTGTATTGTCTGTGAAAGGCTTAGAAATGTTGATATGAAACAGGTGAGAGGTAATTTGACTTCATGAGGTCCCTGTTACACCCGGAATAATAGGTGAGGCTTGTACAAATAACCTTCTCTCAAACCGTTTTCTACTCAGCACCTCAGATGTAATGGAACAAGTAATTGCTTTACTTTGTCATATCCCTACACGTCTGAGAAACTGGAAGGCTATTGAGAGGGGTTACGGCTCCAAAATTTTCTCCCATGAAGATTTTTGCTGTCCTAAATGCACTCACATGAAGCCAGGTTTACTTTTGATCAAAATTGTTGATGAAACTAGAGATTTATTTTGAGCTGAAGTTTCCAGAAGATTTCCAGAAGGTTCTTGTGCCGAGGGGAAGCACAGTAACTCGGTTTCTGCCAGACAATGTGCTTCTACTCTGGACAGACACACAGTCAGCGGCATGGCTGGGGAAAAAAAAAAGAAAACAAGGCATGCAGGAGAACACGTGCAACAGACTCTGGGAATGTTTAGATATCTCTTCCGGTATTTGAAAAAGGAAGAGAAGGAAGGAAGAAACGAAAAAGGAAAAAAAGAGGTTGGGTTCCTGAACTGCAACAGACATCACAAACAGAGGCACAGCATGATGCACAAGGAGCTTTTTATTTGGTATTTCCTGTGTGACCCTCACCAATGGCTGTCCAGTGGTGAGCTCTTACTCATACCTCTGTATGGATTGATTGCTGATGACGTCTTGGCAGCGGACCAGAGCAGCAGAAAAACTGATCGAGGGGGTGCAACAGCATCTGGATATTAAAGAGTTGCCTGTACCAGCAAAAAAATTACGGCATATATCAGGAATTTTCCGACTAATGATGTGCGGATGTGGTAGCACAGGGGAAAGAGAGGCTGACTGTACTCTCTTTGTTTGCTCAGAGAGGGCCCCATACAGCATTCCTGTAAGCTCTGCATATTTTGGCAGCAGTTGGGGGCGTTTTCTTTTTCTTTTTTTTCCTTTTTTTTACTGTATACAGTTCTGCATGCACGCTTTCCTCACTTGTGACTTCACATATCTTTTTGCCATCTTGAGCGGGCCTGACAGACTTTTCTAAATGTGTCACTATTGTAAATGGGATTTCACAAGAGCAGAGAAAAAGCACTGAATGACTCTAGGGCTTGACAATAATGATGTTTACAGTCTGTTTGTACAGGAGGTGAGGAATGAAGCATAACAAGACAAAATATGACAAGAGGGGATATGAAAGAGATTTCATCCACACATGTTCATTTAATTGATTTGCATTGTGCATGTATAGAATTCAATGATGCCGATTTAATGAATGATACAATGCAATTATGGGCAACACAATGGCTTCTCATTTCCCGTGTCCATGTAAGCTTCGTACAAATTCTCCGGTTTCCTTCCACCTCCCAAAACCGTGCTGGTGGGTTAATTTGTAACACTACATTGCCCACTAGTTGTCAGTGTGTGTGTGCATGGTGCCCTGCGATGGACTGGCATTCCTACTTCATACCCAGTGTTCCTGGGATAGACTCTGGATGCACTACAACCCTTAGCAGGATAAAGCAGTTACTGAACATGAATCTAAAATCTTATACTTTTATTTGATCACTTTCTTCATACTGTATTATTTGCCTTAATTCCTCAAAGTTTCTTAAGGTAGCATTTCCATAAATAACACTGTGAAACACTTTAATAGACTGAGAATTAAGCTTCTAAGCATGGGCTGATCATATCGCCTTCAAGATCTGTTATTAACTAAATAAGAGATCATTGGCAGAGGCTCATTTTTAAGGATGGGCCTTTGTCCTCTGCCAAGTTAGTAGACTTGTCCATTTAAAAATGTCCAAGGGCAGCCTGAAAGAATGTGGACGAAGGTCTTGTGTTGAAGGGGGCTTTCATCCTTCACTTCCTTTGAGAGAGAGAATGTAAACATAGGCTGATGGCCAAGCCCAAAGGCCAGCCTTATTCTTAATCTCATTGTATCTCTATTGTTTTAATTCCATGAGGCAGGGATGAAAAAGTGGAGGTTGGGGACTGTAGTGCTTGAGTGTAGTAGCTGAGACCATGTAACTGAACAAGATGACAGCCAGAGTGTTTTGGCATCTCATCCTGTCTGTCTTTTTGTGCATTTTCTTGTCAATAGCGATCCAGTTCGGATTCAGTATTTGTATATTAGGTACAATATTTGTATATCGTGATGGTAATTGTGTTGTGTTGTCTGAGATGTGTGTGATTCTGATTCTGATACTGAAGTGGAAGGTGGTACAGTCCAGTATAGTGGAAGTGCAGCTTGACCAATTGAGCCTTGTGTGGTGTGGATGTGCTTGAGCAGCATTGCTGAGAAGCACTGCAAAGCCACTGTTTCTCCTTGTGCTGAGTGAGCCCACGCCGTCTCACCAGATAGGAATGCACAGAATGCTGTCCTTTAATCTGAAGGCAGCCAGGATCACTTTATCTGACCATTCAGTTAGCAGCCAACGGCACACAGGACCAGCCTGAGAGAGAGAAACCATTACCTCATGCAAAATAAGCACTACAGTTATAGCAGTAAGTATAAAAATGTCAATGTATAGACATTTATTGGGCTGAGACTCGCCGGTTTAAAATAATGTTATCATTTTTCTCAAAAACATTTTGCACACATTTCAGTGTTTGCATTTTTTTTTCTTATGTGAAAGGTTTTTTTGTGATCATAACATATGGTGCAAAACATATCTCCCATAGATGTCCACAAGACATACAATACAACAAGAATTTTGGTTTTACAAATAATTTTCCCCCCTGATTTTGGTCATCCGCCAATTCCCAACCACTAGCCAGCTCTGCTGTATCATGGAACAGTAAGTCCACAGTAAGGGAGGGTGAAGGCTAACATGTGCTCCCTCCGAAACATGTGTAGTCAGGCAATTTGCTAAACTGCCACTCACAGTGCAATGCAGCACACTTGGAAGAAAGCGTTATGCGCCCTCTTCTCCCATTCAGAGAGTGCACAGAGAGACTCGAATCCTGACAATGCCACAGCACTACGTTGGCAAATTCAAAATTGCACTCTTCGGATGATGGGGTGAACAATTTTCTGTTGAGAAGGCAGATGCTATTTCATTTGCAAGTACCTGATTTCCTTCAAAACCAAATGATTAGCAGTTAGGGTAAGAAATGGTTAGCAATTAGCTATGTAACAAATACTATGTTGAACTACAAACACAACAGTAAAAATATTAATGTTGACAGTGAAAAAGAATTAAAACAAGACTATATATGCAGCAATATAATAAAACACATCCCCAACTGAGTTGACATTTGGGGTTGACATCTAAATCCTGGAGTAAAAAATAAGGTTTCATTTAGTTGCTTTCTCACTATAAATAAATAAATATATTGTTTAAATTGTCTTTATTGGACTGATTGTTATAAACATGCAATACCACTGGATACAATCAAATAAAAGTTTATTAGCCTAACAAAATCAGCTCAGTATGTGTAGAGTCATCTAAATGAACATTTATCAAAGTGACGACGGTTAGCGCTTAACACTTCAATGAGCTTTTAACTTTTAATTTCTTTTAAAAAATCCATTGACTCACATTTAAACACATGCAAAGTCAAAATAAAGACACGAGAGAGACAACACAGGCTGTGTTACAGAACAGTCCGTGACTTTCTGTCACAAAACAGGCTTTATAGAGTCGTCTGCGTCTCCTTGGAATTAACATACCCAGACATTTTGCATCAAGTTTTTAGATTGTGAAAAAGACCAAAATATCTTTATAAGGTGCCCACTAGCAAATAAATAAAAAGCAGTGTCTTTCTGTTGGTGACCCCTGACACCCCCTATTTCCCCCCTCCTTGAACCCCTCCCCGCTTCGTTAGTAATTACATCAGACCAGTGATAGGTGTTGGTGTTTGAATACAGAAGCGTGACCGTGACAGGGAAAAAGCTGCTCGGGAGTTGCTCTTTAACAGTTTGCACTCCACACCAAAATAGTTTTGAAACAATGTGAAGCATGCATGAAATATGTTTTTTTGAGAAATACATTGGAATTTAGTTTTAACTGCTGGCTCAATAGTTCTGCACTTAGTGACTTCATATTGTAAGGAAAACAAACGATCTAATGAGGCATGCAGACAAGGCCATTTATTTACCTTCACCTCACACCCACTGCATTTAATTTTACAGTGCCTTGTGAAAGTATTAATCCCCCTTGGTGTTTTTCCTGTTTTGTTGCATTTAAACAATTATGTGCAATTAAAATGGATTTCTTTGGGGTTTGTACCATTTGATTTACACAACATGCCTACCACTTTGAAGGTGCAAAACAAAGGGGGTGAAAACTTTCGTAAGGCACTGTATGTCATCATAATCACCGAGTTGTGTTTTGTGAGGAGCCAGTAGTCATGCAGATGGTGGCATGTGCCATTTAACAAAGGAATCCTGCTGTGTGTAAATGTCATGCGAAACAGTTTTACTGGCAAGTGTCCAAATGAAAACTAATGTACAATGTTTATGGTCACAATGTGTTGCTAGGTCTTTTTAGCACCAGTTTCAGTGTGTTTCAAGATTGATCATAAAGCCTATTTACTCATAATGGATCTATAGCGCTTCGTTAACTTTCTTCTGATCAGTGCAGTTTTCTGTTTTAAATAAATACAACAATAGCACCTCAGTAGCTGAATCTTTGCCGGCGAGTTTTGCACAGCTATAGCATGTGTACCATATGAGTAGAATGTGTGTACGTGTGTGTTAATCGAAGGCCACACCACAAACTCACAGCGCTGAGAAAAGCGGATATACTTCAGCTGTGGTTCTTCCTAGAAGTTAAACAGCACTTCTCCAGTACTGCTACTGATATAGCTAGCTTTAGTGTAGAGTATATACTAAAGCTAAAATATAGAACTAACTAGCATATTTTGAATGCAAAATTGTGTAGTGAGTATTTTCAGGTGCTATTTATAAACCTATTGATGAAACTGTTTACTGTGACATACTCACTGTAGCCTGTCATGCTATAGTAATCATTTTATCAGTGTTCTTGTTGAGTTAATATCAATCTGAGCAACTTAGATCATACCATTGCTCCAATAGTCATAAGACGGAACCATCTGAATGGAGTCTGATTTTGAATGATGATGGAGAGCAGCTATTTTGGAATGAATCATGTGCCTATGTTTCAGTCACATGACAACAAAGAGACCAACAAGTTTCATCACTGGTTTCCTCTCCAGTTCCTCTTAATCAGGAAGACTAACTTGAGAAAGTGTCAGCGCTTAAAAATAACTCCTTTTACACATGAAAAATGTGGGTTTTAAATTTGATTCCATTCAGACTGGTCTTGCATGAAGACCTTTACATTTGCACAGTCAGAGGCTATAAAAGATTTATGCCACAAATGAATGAAGTGACCACAAGGTTTGAGTAAAGTTATGAAGGCCATTTATAGCTGCATTCTCCTTTTGTCAACGTCAAGAGCTGTACGAAATCCATACTGAGAAATGTAATGTATCAATGTTTTGGAATACATTGATGGCATACACAATTTGTACTTTTTCCAACGAGAACATATCAGTTCATTTATACTTATACCACAATGCTGTTGAATTGTTGAATCTGATTAATCAGACACTGTTCATTTTCAAACTTCAGAACTCTGATAGATCAAAGGTTTATATTAATGTGCTACTTCTATTATTTTAGTGGTTCTAGCAGCTAATAACAGTTAATTCACAGGGATGTATACGGCAAATTCTCCGCATAATCTAAGCCTGAAAATGAACCGATTTTAAAAAACCTGTTGTTATGTGACAATGTATAATCTTTGATATGGTGAAGCTTTCTGAAAGGAAACCTTTATGGAAAGAGTGTTCAGTGCCAGAGGTTCACCATCCCAGGAAAGTCTAGGGATGGAGAATGTTCTGTTTTGTGACTAACACTTTGCAATACATGAATTATCATGCAGTAATACCTGAATTAATACTTACTTAAACAGGAACTAATGCCGAGTTAAGGCATGTATTAATCATGAACTAATGACGAGCTAACCTTAAGTACGATGTGGGCCTTATGAAATCATGCAGGAATAACGACCACCTTAAGTACATGTGAAAACATGTTTGTTAGTTAAAGTATTAATTAACATGTAGGGGTAAACTAAATTAAACATGCTCTATAAGTAAGCATATGAATTAAATGTGCAAAATTTTCAATTGTTTATATAATTTGCCGTATGCAGCTGCAGACACAAACATCGTTGGATGGTGCTGGATTGCTTTCATAATCTACAGTGATCCTCCTTATTGTAGAAACGTAGAAAGACACACTAATAATAAACACCAATAATTTCATCTCAACACCATCCAATGATGTTTGTGTACACAGCTGCATGTGGCAAATTATGTAAACAATTGTTTTATTATACACATTTAATTCATATTCTTCCTTACAGAGCATATTTGATTAGTTTATCCCTTCGTGTTAATTAATAAGTTAACTAACAATCATGCATTAAGATGTACTCATGATTGAGGTGCTCATGATTCACGCATGAATTCATAAGACACATGTCATAGTTAAGGTTAGCTCTTCATTTATTTTATGATTAGTACATGCCTTAACTCATCATTAGTTCATATTTAAGTAAATGTTAATTCAGGTATTGCTGCATGATTATTTATTTACTGTTATTGTAAAGTGTTATCATTTTGTGGATTTTCTTATAAACAAGCGTTAAGAGAAAGTCAGGGAATGAGTGTTAATAACTGCTATTCCATGTTCTGCAACCTTAAATGTGACAGTAAATACATTTATTTTATTTTTTTTAATAGGATGTGTCCAAATAAAAAAACTTGTAATCCTTAGCAAATTTTTGCGGTATAAGAGGAATAAAACACACTGCTGTAAAAGGAAAAGAATCCATGCCTCATAACACTATCCTGCAATTGATTCTTTTCCTATAACGACCCACCCCATCATGTTTTATTCTGTAATTGTTTTTTTAATATACTGTGCTTCAATTGAACAGTTCCTCTACCTCTGAATTGCTGCGTATAGCTCTAATTAAGCTCTAATCAGGGACATACGGCCCGTGTGCTGTTCACAGCTTCCTTCCCACACCAGCACTCATTAAGCGCATCATTCTCCTTTGGCACATTTTATGATACGCGCCCCCGATATACACCCCAGGCTTTGCTTACAAACACAGGGACGGCTGATTTGGCCGATAAGCCTGAGGGTTTCTGGGCTGCGAGCCCATGGGAGGACGGCATGTTGGAGAGGGAAAGCACCTGGAAGTCGTCCACTTTACTGGAGCAGGGTCACTGAGTTTTGTCTGGAAGCTCTCCCTACTGTAGCTGCTCAGCTGTATGTGCTGTCTGCTGCAGCTGTAAGGCTAAGAGTCACAGAGTTTAAGGACTAAACATGGGTTTAAGTGAGAAAAAGCAGCAGTCAGATTTGAATAGTTTGATTAGTCATTAAAGGCTTTAGGCTCCATAGCGGCCTTGAGAAATATCCACACCCTGTTGGAGAAACAAAACGGGGAAAACAGGATGCTGATTTATATTAGTTAGTGCTGTCTCATACTGGTTTATATGGTCAGTAAGTTTGCAAAGCTAGCAAAAGTGGAGTGAGCATTCTGGTTTTAGGTTTTTTTTTCTCAGCAGGGTAGTGACTCGCTGTGAAATTTGTGCAATCTTGGCATACCAAAATGAGTATTTGGAGGCTTGCACTGCCAGATATGACTTCATACCTTACATAACTCATAGACACGGGGGCACAGAAACAAAAGTGCAGTGTGTATTTGTGAGCATCTTTGCTACCTATTAATAAAGACATATGCAAAGAATCTGTGATGGTAGTGATTGTCCTTGTGTCCCTATATGATCTATCTGCATGTGACATGTGATATGTGACGTTTGTGTTGTACTGTAGGTGGTCACTCTTTGGTATCGAGCTCCAGAAGTGCTCCTGCAGTCGAGCTATGCGACCCCAGTGGATCTGTGGAGTGTGGGCTGCATCTTTGCTGAGATGTTCAGAAGAAGGTGAGGAAAGCACATCCAGTTAAACCACTTATCAGAGCATTTCCCACCCACACATACGCTTTTCACCCTTAAACTCACACGTTCTGCAGGCTCACAGATGGGAATGAGATTAAGTCGTGCATATATGACTTTCAAAGCGCATGTGCTCATTTAGACTGAAAAAAACACGTCGAGCCTGGGTGACCTGATTGCTCAGTTTGGCGCCTAGCATTGACAGTTGTTCACTACTTAGCATGCACTCAGAAATAAAACAGAAGCAGCACGTGTTCAGATTCTGACCTTTGGTTACAGCTTCAAAGCCACGGTGACTAAGACTACGGTGTCTTAGTTTATAGTTTATCCTCAAGTGTAAACAGTGTTAATCTCTATAGAAGTCAGTGATATTTCAGCTTATCAATCTTATTTTGAATTGATTTCAATGATTCGCATCAGACTGTGTAAGCAGGGCAACACCGCATGAGCTGTTTCAGGCAATGTATTAGTAACTATTCCTCATAGTTTCACATTGAATGTATAAAAGCTTTTTAAATGTCCCGTTCTTCATCGTGAACACATTTCTGTGGTCAGTTGGGGTTGTTAAACTGTTGGGGAAATACCATGTGCTGTGGTTGCAGAAGGCATGCGAGAACTTCAAGTGCCATGTTCCTCAAAGTCGGCTGTAGCAACTGTCTCTGTTGACCTGCTGCTCAGTGGCCTATGAGTACTGTGTTTACTAGAAATTTTGTAATTTACATAAGTTGCACCATTACTGTACTCATGTGTAGGAAATTGTGGCTCTGTTATGCTGCAGGCATTTTGCTGTCATGGTTTGGATCCACTTGTTGTGTTCCCTTTAGAGGGAAGTGTCACTGCATCACTGATCATCTTCATTCTATGATGAAACATTACTATCCTGATGGGAGTGGTCTCTTCCTGGATAACTCTGCCCCTATCCACAGGACATGAGGGCTCACTGAATGAATTGATGAGGATGAAAATGATGTAAATCATATGCTGTGGACTTCACAGTCAGATCTCAAGCCAATTAAACACTGATGGGAGATGTTGAACTGAGCACCATCAAAACAACAATTGAGGGAATATCATTTGGAAGAATGGTGTTTGTCACTTAAGCACAGTTCCAAAGACTTGTAGAATCTATGTCAAGGCACACTGATGCTCTTCTGGTCACCTGTGGTGACCTAAAACCTTACTAAGAGACTTAATGTTATTTTTTTCCCTATAATTTGTGGTAAGTCTGTAAATTATGAACTCAATCGTAATAGGGAAAGAATGAATGAAAAGCACCACTCTGTTTAAGATAAGCAGTTATTCCTGTGAAGGGAAGGGTGCATTTAAAATGCGAGCTCAATCTGCAATCTGAATTTCCTTCCCCTAACTGCCACCAATAAGAGACACGTCCTTTCTGTGTAACGGCAGAAAGACCCCAGGTGGGTTTCGGGCGATAATATTGCAGCGTGGGCGGGTGTGGGTGCAATGAAATGTATGCCAAATTTGTTTTAACACACGTGTGTTTCCTACTTGTTGATGGCTGGCTGAGTGTCCCTCATTGTGCTGGGGAGGATGTGGGGGCTGATGTCTTCCTCTCAACACTCTTGAGGAGGGAGATGTGTATGATGGGGAGGCCAGATTGCAGATCTACTCACACACATCCTGTGTTTCACATCCTAACAGGCCTAACTGTAATATGCAATTATGCAGACCTCAGTTCAGGAAGTTGAAATAACAAGATTATTATTATTATTATTATTATTATTATTATTATTATTATTATTATGCTGCATACTACATTCTGCAGACCTTTCAAATGATCTTGTGACAGAAGGACTGAAGTTTAAGGTCAAGTAGATGTAGTGATTCTATTTGGTTCATGAATCACAAAACGATTTGATTCACAACTCATTGGTTTTCCATTGCGCTCCAACGTAAACAAAGCAAATAGAAAGATTTGATTCAATTCAGTGCACTAAATTGAGAAAGATATGTGTCCAAAGATTATTTTTTAAAAATGCACACTCCTGCCAGCCGCTGCATTCATGGTTAATTTATAAATGCTTCCTGAGCCATTCACATGCTGTTTTGGCACTAAAGAATGATATCTCAGACAACGGCATTAATTTTTATGTACAAAGTATTTGTTCAAACATCAGAAACAATTTTTTACAAACTCTACTTCATTTTATTTGCGGCATTCAAAATGGTCTAGTCTGAGAAAATTAATTAGTAGTAACAGCCTTAGGTAGGGGGTTAGTACTGAGTTTGACTGAGCAAAACGTGTGACTTGACTGAGAAAGGTGTGTGTTACTGTGTGCACAAGACAGGTCCTCAGCAGGTTGTGTAACGTGAGGTGTTGTACAGGTAAGGCTGTCTCACTGACACAATACCCTAAAAAAAGCCACCGCGCTGGGCTATTGGCCTACCTCCAAGAGTGCCAGAGGGCAGAAGGGAGACGCTTTGATCCATGCAGTACACCTCCTTTTCTCTCTCTCTCGCTCTCTCTCTTCTTGAGAAGACTTTTTAAAAAGGCCACCTGTTGCAGATTAAAAGGCACCTGGGAGAAGCTTTTCCAGCGCTTCCATTCTGTTGTCTGAGAAGTGCACTGCATTCACAGATTTGAGTAATGGGGTTTAAAAGTCACTGGAGAATGATAAAGACATGACGCACCTGAGCTAGCAACACTCTGTCTGGTTTATTGTTTTATTTATGGTTGAAAATGGGTTTTGGGGAGCAAGGCGTACAGCCTGGAGGGGATCTTTTTTTTGTTGTATCAACCAAGGAGGAAGTCCTTTTCAACATAACACACCTGATGTACTGTTTATTGCAGTCCTCCAGTGCAGTTCACCTGGGTGGCCTAGTTTCCTTGATTTCAGATCATATCGTTAAGTTAGTGGGAGCTTGAAGACTCCGTGCAAGTCCGTATCTGTATCTCTGAGATGGCAGAACGATTAGTCACCAGGTTTATGAATTATATTGATAATGCTGTTGACATTCCACCAATCCAAACGTTCAATGTGAGCACTGACTTCTTGAGAAGACGTCCTTGTTTACTTTCTCACAAATATGCATGTGCATTGTGTCTACATGTTTCTTCAAACATAAATGTTTTTTCGTGTTAACTCACTCACACACACACACACACACTGGAGCATTCCACTGGCTATCAGTGCGGAATGTGGACGGAGGGACTGGCACTTGGAGTGTGACTCAGCTGTGTGTCCTGGACTGGTGTGGTGCTGCGGCTATGCCCACTCAGTCAGGATGCATATATCAGCCTTGTGCACAAAACAACAACAACAACAACAACAACAACAACAACAACAACAAAAATGCTCCCTTCTTCATACAGAATAACAAGTAGGCTTGGTACAGGGGAGAATACAGCTTCAGTGAATTTCAAGCATACATGTTTTGGCATGATGCAGGTCAGATTACTGTGTTTTTTTTCCCATGCTGCTAGAAAATAGAACTGGTTTTCTCAGTTTTGCCCAGTTAGACTGTGAACATTTCACAATTTGAACTCTTGGCTTTCACTCTTTGGGAAATAAATGACATGTAAGTTTCGTCCATTCTGATGACACACAGTTAGCAAAAGAGAAGATTGATTTATTTATGTTGGTTTCACTTCTGACTTATAAAGAATGTTTAGAATCTGAAATCTGACAGGAAGATATAAAGGTTGTACTTGAAATAATGATTGTCTGACAAGCTATAAGACACTCTGACAGCATAATTACTTCAGCGGGTAAAATGCACGTCTGATTGAGTCAGAATGAACTTTCCGAGGTGATGTTAGGCAGCGGTTAGATGAAGCAGAGAGCTAACATGTGGTCTGAGCCGCCTCTTTGTCTCGTTACGGTTAGTTGAGTTCCGCACTGTTGTGTATTGAAAGGCCTCGTGCTGATCTCAGATGTTCTGTAGTAGAGCGACCTCTGGTGAAAACTACAGAGCGTGCTACAGAGACATTCTATTACAGTGAAATTCAGTGCAACTAATTCAGGGATAGAATATAGATGCCTTGTGTGAGAACAGGACTTGTTATAGCTGCTCGCAGCATCTTTCTCATGTTTTTTAGATAATGTGAGCCACTATTTCTCATGGCTCATTGCTGTTCCCCCACACAGCGGCGTACAGACAGCCAAAGCAGACTACAGGGATAAATAGCTTTCTGCCCCCTCACCCCCCACCCCACCCCACCATGGTAAATGTGGTTCGGCTTTAGTAATAGTGACTGGAATTTGTGAGTATGCCAAGGGAAGCATGCCCGCCTACAGGCATGGTGACGGGCCAAAGCCACCGCAAGCAGCAGTGGTCCAGGCAAGAAGACTCCAAAACGAGTGCCGCTTCATCTCATCATGTGCTGAAAAAGCCCTCAGTCTTCTCTCTCTCTCTCTCTCTCTCTCTCTCTCTCGGCCAGGAAACTACAGCATTAACAGGAGTGTAGCTCCTCACATCAGTACTGCTATATGACATGGCTGGCTTTTTCCAGGGGATTTTTCTTCTCTCCACTTTCTATATACTCATGTCTGCACGAGAGCATCTTACAGTGTTAACAGACCATGTTCACAACATTTAAATGTGTGAATGCCACAGAGACAAAGTGTTTACAGAGTACACTTTGTAACCCTGTGTTTATAAGCTTGCATGCTATGATTCAAACTGTGTGGTACCAGTCATAATAGTGACAATTTTTAAAACTTTGAGTTTAAGACAGAACCATATTTATAGTAAGAAACTTTAATACACTTCTAATCTAATCTACAATCACTAATGAATTTAATATATGCTGTATCTATGAGAGTTGCTAGTAATCATGAAAGAAGTATATTTAACAACATACACATCTTTTAGTGCTAAGTGTCATTTTACTAACCTCTGTATTTGATTTTGTTCTCTTTTAGACCGCTTTTCCGTGGGAATTCTGATGTTGACCAGTTGGGCAAGATTTTTGAGTAAGTATGATTTTAATTGATTAATAAATCCTCTTTAGGTGATAGATGAGCAATATGGTAAATATATGGCTTTAACCAATACAATAATAAATATTTTCAAATGGAAAAGGTTTAACAGTACTTATGACACCCACAACACTTCTAGAAAGTTGTGTAGCAAATGTGTTATAAACATAATGAGCGCAAACACAACAAGGAATCATGTTAGTGATGAGATGCTTGTGCTGCTGCTGCTGTTGATGATGGTGATGATGATGATGATGATGATGATGATGATGATGGTGGTGGTATTGATGATTCCAGCGTGGTTGGAGTCCCTCCACCTGAAGACTGGCCCCAGGAAGTGGGTTTGCCTCAGAGTGCCTTTCCCCCTCGCCCCCCTCAGCCTATAGAAGACCTGGTGCCTGATATGGATGAGCTTGGAAAATCACTTCTACTTGTATGTATCTGGAGTATTGCTCATTATCAAGTGGTTTTAAGACTATAAGCCTGGATTGCACCAAACAGGATTAAGCTTTAACTTGAATTATATTGAATTTGATCTTTTAATCCAGTTGCACCAACTTTTGTTTGATTTACAAATTCATCCCTGGTCGACAGCTAGAAATAATCACAGGTCAAGGTCTTAAGTGAAGATTTTAATCAGAAGTTATTCGAATGAAAATTAAACTTACCAAAAAATTTTTTGTTGATGCAACCCACCCTTTACTTTCCTCTTTTCTGTAAATAAAGTCAACAGTCCTTACATCAAACAAACATGTCTTCATTTTAGATTGCTTTTCCAGCATATTAACAGAATTTAATGTAATTTTTTTCTCAATCTTCACAGAAATTTCTGTCGTTCAACCCAGGCCGAAGGATATCGGCTTATGATGCCCTGTCTCACCCATACTTTCAGAGCCTGGACAGCACCAGCAAGAGTCTCTATGCCCAACCCTTCCCGAGCAAAAAGCCCTCCCTGGAGGAGAGAGCTGCTTGAAAGACTTTCCTTATTTTTATAGATTCACTGGCACAAGCCCCGTTTTGAACTTGTCTTCCATCGCCGCATTACATGCTGCTTTTAGGCCTCGTTGAAGTATCACCGCAATTTTTGGTCGATGCATTTTCACTGCAGCAGGTAATATCAATGTCACTGCCTGCGACACTTTTCGCAAAAAAACAAAAAACATCAAAAGCTGCTTTCCTGCCTGCCTGTCTTCCTTAGCAGGAAGTCCCTCTGCTCAGAGGAAACTCCACTGCCAGATATCTGATACAGAGGCTGCTACACCATGTTGCCAGGGATCACTCTGTCTTGACGAATGCCATAAAAATATAACTGCCAGGACTTAGCTAATTCTTAGCTGACTAAATCACACTGCTCTAAACCAGCAAGTTCACTGCCTGTGACTGACTCAATATCATATTTGAATCCTGAAAAACCATATAGGTTTCACTGCTAACGTGGGTCTGTTGAACAGAACCACACTCTATAAGATGGAGTTGCACACACACACACACACACACACACACACACATACTCTTTTGCTCATGCTCTGAAAGTGCCCAGAGTCAAAGCATTTCGGTAAATTATCTGTCGGTATATCCCCCAAGGCTGGTCTTTGTGGACCTTGACAGCACATTTCAATTCAGTGCCTTACAGAGAATGAGAAATCACACAACTACGGTTTAAGCCCTCACCACTGTCGAGGCCTTGATGACGCTTTATTAATCCAGCAGACACCCAACACTTCAGGCTGGTTTTCTGGACACAGAGTAAAGTCTGGTTTATGCTTCATCATAAATATTTTATAGAATTAATGAAAACTAGGTAGTAAACAGGAAGTAGTGATGACATAGATGAAGACATTGAAGTTCTTAAGTATGGGCTCATCTGTGGAACATGATATTGAACCGCACCATCTCAGCAGTGTTGGGCAAGATTTCTTTTTTTAAATAGAGTTATCTGCAACACAAGCTATTTTACATAAAAATTCTAAACACTGATTGCATAGAAACAGTTTTTTTCTCCAAGACCATTTTATGTAAATGTGGTTTACAGAAAAGTGACTGCAGAGTGGTGCATCAGGTAGCATCCTGTTTCACTGCTCCATGGTCTAGTGCTTGATAATGAGCTTCACATATTTATGTGGGTTTCCTGCAGGTACAACGGCTTCATCAGACCTCCTAAAAACATGCCAGTCACCGGATTGGGTACTTTAAATTGGTGTAAATGCAAATGTTTTTGGTGCAGTTCCACTTTGCTCCCAGTGGAACCTTTACAGCCCTAACCAGGATAAAGCAGTTGCTTGAATGAATGAATGAATGAATGAATCATGTCCTAACTCAACTTATTTAAAATATATTTTCTAAAAGCAACATCAAGAAAATGAAACATTTTTGGCTGTTATTAATAGTGTTTGGCTAAAAGAGTTGAACTCTTGACAAGCTCATTGACATGGTCCCAACTTGCTGCTGGGAAATGTAGTTAACTAATACAGCACAACTTTGCATCTCAGACCACCTTCAGTCCGGATCGTCTTCAAAGATCTTGTCACTAGGTCGAAGCTGCCACCAGTTCCCACGGCTTTCCTACTGCTAGCCAATAGAAGCACAACTGGGTGGCCCAGTTGGACATTCAGTTTTGAAGAGTAACTTTTCCAAATTGTGTTGCATTCCTCCCTCCTCTCTGAATTGCTTTTCTGACCTCTGGAAAGAAGCATAAACCAGTCTTGACCAGTGTAAATTAGTGTCTGGAAACCTGGCTCTTACGCTTCTAATAATATAGCAACACATTATAGTCTATATCTACACAAATTGTTCTTTCTACACTGTTCAATTATTTTTAATATCAGTGTTGATTGTTGATGACTTATTGGGGTTAAGTCTTAATTTTAGTTGACTTGAAGGTGTAGGGACTTGTATGTATGACTTGTATATTATACAGTATGTATGCACCCTGTTGTTGTGTAAATGGAGTAGTAACTCCTTATGTAGTTAGAGGGCTGACCCTCACTGGGTAGGATTTTCCAGTTGAAACGATTTGTTATAAGAGCAAGAAGCAGTGTAACTGGCAGGTGATTTGAAAAAAATAATTGTAGTGCAGTAATGCTTGAGCAAGTAGAAAATGTCTAGCTTTAGAGACAATGAATGAGGCGTGAAAGGGTCGTTTTGAGAGATTAAGAGTGTTTGCAGAGGTTGAGGAAGGGTTATGTAATAACTGTGTTTTTTGCAGAAATTCAGGATTGTACATTCAGTTTGAACTTCCATTTCATCCTTCCATTTTCCAATTCACTCAAGTCTGGATTGATGATAGCCAGGTAGCTCAGAGACGTATCCAGCTTTTTGTCTGGCTCTTCAGATGAGTCAGAAAGGGGAAGGAAAAGAAAAAGGAAGAATGCTGCTTTAGAAATGTAGGATGTGGCCCAGGAGCTTGGTCCAAGATGAGGCTAAACAGAAGAGAACAACACTCATATACTGTGTCGTAGGCCTTTATCCACAGGTTCATCCAGATAAGCACTGGTGCTTCCTTCATACACTCAGGATCTCAGTAGACTCATTGGTTCGTACTTATTAGATAGCTCTGATTTTACAGGTGATCTGTGATGGACTTTTTTCCTTTCATAGTAAAGAAGAATATCTGATCAATATAACTCACTCTACCACACACACTCAGGTCTATTTATGGTTGTTTATGCATAGATTCAACAGGTTTCATATCTGTTTCAGTTTAATCTTGTTTTAACATTAGTGCATAGTAAATTAAGTCTGCAAACTAGTCACTGTATTAATTCCAAAATAGTATAGTACAATAAATGTTGCTTTCAGACTATTTATGGCTATATTTACACACGTTCATCGGGTTACTGGTATCAGCAGACATTATAACAATTAACACTGTTACAGTCTGGACATTTACATTTATGAAGGTTTTGAATCATTAATGTCTTATAGTCTAGAAAACTGGACTTTTGTTTTAATCGTGAAGACATTTCACCACTCATCTGTAGTACAACATAATAAACACAGTCCAGCATAATGAGGAATTTCCAGAATTGTATGTTAAGTGAGTAAATTAACCACTTAGATGAACAGGAGAACAAATTCCTCAGGGCAGGACCAAGCCATCTACCTATACCTGAAAGACAGGCAACATTCACATCAATTCACACTTCTAGATGCAAGTGTTAGCCCAGTCTCATGACATGCAGGTGTAAGATAGTGGGAAATTTCCAACTATTTAGCAGAGCTGATTAAGTCTTCATGATTGAAACACAAGTCCATAGAGGACTACAAGACATTCTGGACATGTATATGTGTGGCGATCTGGGGGAAAAAACTTGTGAGATATCTCAGTGGCTGAACTCTGAAAAACAGCCAAAAATGGGGAAAACAAAACAAAAAAACAAACAAAAACAAAAAAAAACAAGGTTTTGACCAAAATTGGGGTTTTCTGTCTATAACATACATTAAGACTAGAAATTTAACAAATCATAAATATATTTCACAAAAATGATGTTTTTATGTTTTTATTTTCTTTTGGGTAAGGAGCAAGTTTAACAAAAGAGATCTGCCTAAAGATAAACATCTGCCAAAAACCTTGCTAACTAAGTGTGATTTTCTTAGACAGTGAATGTTATGTTGAATAGTTACATACTGTAGTGAAATGCATATAAGTATATAATCCAATCAGTTTTTAATCAGATACTGACTGTCAAAATGTCCATGATGCTCCTGCACTCCAATAGAGTTATAATGACAAGGGTTTTCCCAAGCTGCCACACATACAAATTTATAATAAAACATGGAGACAGTTTTGTCTTTTTTTTTTTGGTTGCTGTTGCTTCTGACACTTTACCGCTAACATTCCTTCCAGTTTTTTCCATGTGTTGTTAAAAACTCTTCTTCTCTTTTGGGCAGTTCTTCAACATGACTGTTTGTTCAGACATAGCATGTTCTTTCCCTCTCCCAAAATGAGGAGCAAAGGGTTTGTTGTTATTTTAGTGGGCATTAGATGTCAAAAAGTACAAATATTTACACAAGAAAGTGCTAATTGTACTCGATTGATTACAGCTTTCATTCAGCACTAAGCCGTTTCTGTCTCACATAAAGTCACAATGGCTTGAAATTAAAGCTGAGTTCAAGGCTAAAGCTTTGGAATGTTAAACTAAGATAGTAACAAAAAAAAAAATGAATGTTGACATGACATTTGTCACAAATAGCACCTTGAAAATCACCCATCTCACCATATTTGTGAAACATTAAAATGGAGTTTCCTCTATATTTCTCATTTGCTCTATATTTTCTCAAGATCAATACACGAGGGTGACATAAACAATGAATTGAACTATTTTTCTTTTTTGTTTTCTTTTGCTTTAATTGGGAATTGAAATATAATCAGTTTAGTTTTATTTAATCAGTTATCAATTTTACATTTTTTTTATTGTATTTGCTGGATAGTGGTACTTTGCTTTTGTTTTTATTTCTTATCTTCCTTATATTTTGTCTCCACTTTATTTTTTATGATTTTTTTTTTTTTTAATTTATTGCATTTTAATAGAAATACATTGAAAAGATTGTTGTGTTAGAATGAAACCTGCCTATTTAGCTGGTAATGCATTGATGGTGCTATGATATAAGAATTTCCTAAACTTGAAATGGAATCACTATCAATATGGGGCAAATTTGTGTTTAGAGAACCGCAACAGGGAACATTCAAGATTTCAATATTGCTTTTCCATTTTTGTTTTTATTTTCAACATACATTTCCCATATAAAACAAATTCAATTAGGGCCCTCATGACATATATATTAGACTTGAATTACTTTATAATAAATGGTAATCCTGCTGATTCCACATAATTTGCCTTAAATGCTACAAATAACCAAGGAACAGACTCACTGTGCAGATCAAATCTGTACTTCTACTGAATTCCCCAAATTACTGCGCATTTTCTGAAAATGGAATAACTACCTTGTTTCAAGCTGTATCCAGGACTATAATGAACTATTATTGGTCTTTTTTTTTTTTTTTTCTCATTTTAGTGTCCACCACACATATGGATTTCATTGTACTTTGTATTTCACTGGAAAATTAAGAACTATTTCAAGTTATTTGTGAGATATTTGATGTTTCTTGATTTTCCATGTCTTTAACCTAATAACAAAAAAATAGGCTGTTGTTTGCATTTATATTATACTTTGTGGCTCTGTGTAATCTTTACCTAATTGATCATTCTGATATTTACTGATTTGTTTTGTTGCTTATCTTTCTGCTTAGCAGCATTTTAACCATACACAGTAACCATAAGTAGGTTTTGTTCAGTGATTTGTTTTTGTCAGTAGGTGTCAGGATGTTTGTTCTGAAAGCTGGTGTGTGGATTTCTGATCTACATTGTTTGTTTCAGTTACTGTTCTTGGCACTTACCAGTTCCTGAAATGGTACTCATAACACGTGGTTTATAACACATGCATAGAAGCATCGAAATGTTACAGATTTCTTTTTCTTTTTTCCAATTGATTTTTCGGCCTTTTTTTCGGTATGGAAGTGATTACTTGTATTATTCATAATCAACTTTCATTTTTGAGAAACTGAGGTATTTGGCAGCTTTTCATGGACTTAATATGACAAATGAATATCAACAACAACTACAGCAGATTTCTATAATCAGTACCTAATGTAAATCAATATTATAAACCATAAAAATTGCTACTGTCAGTGGATTTAGACGTTATCATTTGAGCTTTTGTTTACTTTTACCACTGAGTCAGAATCACAAAAAAATACCTGAATTCATTTTCCTTTGCTGCTTCAGTTTAAAGCTTTGAATGAGAATATATCCAAGATTTCCTTGAACCAGATTAAAGTGAGAGTATCATTACTGGTCATGGCTCTTTTTACCATTTTTATTTTATCCTTATTTTACACCCGCACCCTTGTTTTGTGCATAAATTATTTATACATAAGATTTTGTATTTGTTTTATTGTTTGTTTGTTTGCTGCTAATTTTTCACAGCTTGGCACAAATACATGATGAAAAGTACCCGCCTAAATTTCATGACATTGATCAATAAAGCTGCTTATGCTCATTTGTTGCATGTGTAACTGCCTGACATTGTTTTTTTTGTTGTTGTTGTTGTTTTGTTTTGTTTTTTTTTTTTTTAAATCTTTTTATCCTTTTAAATAAACATTTTAAAATGACTTTATCTAATCTCGTTCATGAAATTTTGCCGATCAGCGCCACAGCTGGCAGTTAGCATAATAGCAAAATAGTTGTGTGTTGTGTGAAACAAGTAAATAATTGATCGTGAACAACATAATAGCATAAAGTCATAAATTCATAAAATGAAATGAGTCTTAGTAATCTATTGATTCCAAGAGTGATCGTCATAGTAACAATTACAAAACTAATAAATTCATCAATTTATTCATTCATTATGACAGTGAGATGATGAAATTATTCACTTTAACCTATTTATTGTTGTTTGGTTGATGTTGAAAGGTGTGTGTGTGGTCCTCTGCACCCCCTGGTGGATTGAACTGTACTGTACTGTACACATTGAACAGTACTGTACATTGAAGGAAACCATGAATGAAGAATAGTGCCTCTATGTAGTGTAATATACTATACTGAATTGTAATGTGCTATATTAAACTGTACTGTTATGTAATGTACTGTAATATTCTCTACTATAGTGTACTGTTACATAATGTACTGTAATATCCTCTACTATAGTGTACTATGTACTGTACTGTAATAAGATAAGATGAGATATGATTTATTGATTTATTAAATTTCATAAAGGACATGTTTGTACCAGCTTTCTAAAGACAATACAAACAACAATGAACAAACAACAAGGAAAAAATTAACTATAAAAAAAACCACTCACTTTCAGTAATGGCTTTATCCTGATCAGGGACTGGATTCAGAGCTATCCCAGGAACACTGGACGAGAGGCAGAAATACACCCTGGACAGGACACCAGTCCACACACACACACACACACACACACACTCTCATTCACACCTAGTAGCGAATTATTTTAGCTAATCCACCTACTGGCATGTGGGAGGAGAACATGCAGACAAACTCCACACAAACAGACCCTGGAGCTCTGGAGCTGTGAGCTACGCAACCCACTGTACCACTATATACATTTACATCAATACAGATGATAAACCTATAATGGATAATAAAAATTAAAATGTTCTTTTTAGCATTTACGTTTTAGAGCACCACCCTGCAGAAAGAGGAGGGGGTGTACAGTCTGATTGACACCAGAAGCAAAGGTCTCAGTGGTGTTCAGTATTGCACTTTGTTGGTTTGGTTCTCTTGCTGAAAGTACTGCTGTGGCTGGTTGTGGAGTGCGTGAACAGGGTTGTCCATAATGCTGAGGAGCTTCTGCAGCATCCTCCTTCCAGTCAGTTCCTCCAGCAAGTCTGGACAATTGGACAAAATGGACAATTTCTGGATCAGATTTTTGATCCCCAGTACACCACTGTGTAGAAGGCCACACAGGACACCACTGAGCATTACAGCATTCGCAGTGTCCAGGCCCTTTCACCCCGGGACGTGAATGTAAATGATACTAATGTGATCAGTGTAATATACAGTACTCTGCTGCACTGTAATCTAATATACTGCGATGCCTCGGGTGACCGCTAGGTGGCGGAAGTTTCCAGTTTCTCAGACGCGATGCGGCTGCAGCAGACATGTAAACAAAGCGTGTAAGTTTGTGTGTGTGCGCGGTAAATCTCTGAAAATGGGAAAGCGGGACAACCGAGTGGTAAGTTAAATCAGAATAGAGTTATATATGTGTAAGATTTTGTAGATACACTGCAGGAAGTAAAATTTCTACACTAAGCCCAGTTCTGAGCTAAAGGCTTGCGTGAGGCCTAGGTAGCTTAGCCTCGCAGGTGTTGGGGTTATTTTATTAATTTGGTCCATGTGCACTTTGAGTGCGTTATATTACATCATATAAATAAAGTCTTGGAGAATTGCCAAGCGGTTTAAACATTGTTGTGTACATTTGATTCTTCGAATTGCACGACTTCCGCTTAGCCACGTTGGCTACTAAGTCCTCAGCTAGCTGGCTAAAGGTGTGTGTGTGTGTGTGTGTGTGTGTGTGAGTGAGTGAGAGAAAGTGTGAGTGAGTGAGTGTGTGTCTTGTTGGAGTAACGGTTTGGGTTAAGTTATCTGTCTGCATCTGTGTCAGTTTGTATATGGATAGTTTTATGCTGTAAATGTTTAAATACTTTGCTTTTGCAACAAAATATCTAGGTTAGCATAATAACATAAATGTTCATAGAGAGCTAGTATCTACGTAACGTTAAAGTCTTCTGCAAGCTTGCTGAGAAACTGACCGCAGTTAGTCAGTATTATAATAATAATAATAATAATAATAATAATAATAATAATAATTAGTTTTGCTTTCACCTCAACATTTATCCACAAACCGGTAAATAATTTTATCACTTCACTACCTTCAGTTCATGTGATTGGCATTTGTCA
>JANDJT010000141.1:2800681-2828668 GCA_024331685.1 Stegophilus panzeri | reverse complement strand
ACAGAGAAATGCATCCAAATTAATCGGGAGGAACTTTATCATGCAGCAAGACAATGATCCAAAACACACTGCCAACTAGAGCTGCAACAACTAATCTGTAAAATCGATAATAATTGATAAATAATTGTCAAGTGACAGCGGAAAAACGTGTGCGACACAGGTCCTCTAAGGCATGGGAGCATTTTATATTAAATGAAGAACATTTTAACCTGGAAATTTTACAAAGTGGAGCTTGTGTAACATGGAAGCACGACAGTGATGCACGAGCACAAATTAATGTTTATATCCAAAATGCTCCTCTATGTGCAAGGGCTTGGGGAAACTGGTGCGAGTTCCTTAAAAGGTTTAGTTTAATTCATGTTTATTGTCATTATATTCTGTATTATGCGCACTTGCAGTATAAATTATGTCATTTATTATAATGGGTGAGATCTATTTGTAACAAGGCCGTTTCTCTCCTCACTCGCATTGTAGATGAGGCGATAAACAGTGTAAGATGTGTAATGTCAAATTAAAACAGTACGGTCAAAGTAAACATAAGTAAAACAATATGCCTAAAGACGGTGTAAAGCTTTAGTATGAAATTTATATTTGTAACACTCAGTTTGTGGATTTTATTTTAAATAAATGAAAAAATGGTACTGAAAGTTTGTCCCCCTCCCCCACCCCATCCAATTAATCGAATTAATCGAAGATATAATGGGCTCATAAATCAATTATGAAAATAATCATTAGTGGATACCCTACTGCCAACACAATAAAGGACTTCATCGGGGGTGGTGGGGGTGAAGGTGGAAGATTTTAGACTGGCCAAGTCAATCACCAGACGTTAACCCAATTGAGCAGCATTTCACCTCCTGAAGAGGAGACTGAAGGGAGAAACCCCCCAAAACAAACAGTAACTGAAAGAAGCTGTGGTAAAAGCATCACAAAAGAAGAAACCAACAATTTGGTGATGTCAGTGAGTCACAGGCTTGATGCAGTTATTGCATACAAGGGATATGCAACCAAATATTAAGTGCTATTTACTTCAATACTTATCTGTTCCTATTCTTTTACTTGCCTAATAATCAGATGGTCTGATACAAAAGGTTCTGTGTTTTATTTAGTTTAACACACCTAGATGTAAATACCAGGAAAAAATCCTAAACTCTTGCCTCATATCCATCTTTTGATCTCAAACCCAAATGTCTTTGGTGTATAGCGCAAATGTATTTATTTATTTTAAATTTATGTGTGTATATATATAAATGTGTATATATATATATATATATATATATATATGTATATGTATATATATAATTTTTTTTTATCTCAATACATCTTGTGTATCGTACTGAGATGTGTTATTTTAGAGGTCAGATACTTTGTCTAATGGCACAGGGCCACTCGCTTTGAGTCATACGCCAGATGGATAATGATGGAGGCCATGGAGATTGTGCAGTGGAGCATTCTTTAATTTTGTAATGAGTTGGAATTGGAGTTAAATTTCATCTCATAAAGTCACACAGAGCACCTGCGAGGCTTTTTGAGGTCCAATTAGCGATATAGAGAATTTTTGTCTTTCACTTATACCTGTTACACAACATTCATTTCTGTGGCATTGTCATAACAGGTAGCATGCTGTTTGAGTAGTTTCTGCATTGTGGTTTTTTTTTTTTTTTTATTATTTAAAAAAAAAATGTTTTTAAAAATAAAATTATTAACACTTTTACTCAGATCATTATATTGGTGGTGAGTTTTACTGTGAGGGTTTCAGCAACATTAACCTGGTTGTCGAAGAGCATTGGGACACTTAAGCATTCACGCTGCAGATGTTGTGGCCATATGAGTCAAAGGTCTACCGTTAGTGGATTTTACCGATAACTAAGTTGGGCAGTACCTGCTGATAACCGATTAATCAACTGATAGCTTTTACAATTGATACTGAATGAAAACATAACACTCAAAGTAAAATATTGCTGAACTTTATTACAAAAATAAACAGTACTGACTGTAAAATGAATGTACTGTACGTTTTTTAAAATGAAATGAATATATGACTATTAATATATATTAACTATTAATAAATATTAAAATAAATAAAAGATGTACATCCAAATTGAACCAAAAAGTAACACTCTAAATAGCAAATAAAAATATAGACACCCAAAATGATTGGGAAAAAAACTCACTTCAAATAACACAACAAAATTTATCAGTGATTTTTTTTTTTTTTAAAAATTCATTTTATTTTTATTTTGCCCCTAGAGGCTGCTTTAGCACTGTATAATGACAGTGGTCCCTTCTCAGCCACTCCCACAACGGACACAACTGGGACTATCGGTGTGGAATTTTGCCCATAACCCGTAATTCCAGCAATTGGTTATCGGTGCCGATTAAACGGCAAAACCAATCAACCTCTAATATGAGTCCATGACCACCACTGGAAGTGGATTGAGTGATGAGATCAGTATGCCTTCCCAAGAGGCTTTTGACCCCATTCACACCTGTGACCAATACCAAGTCTGTCCTGGGGTCATATAGAAATCCATTACAATACACTCAGAAAGCAGGAAGCTTGTTTTTAACCTCTTGAACCTGTTTTATTCGTTCACTACTGGTAGGTATGTCAGTACTGACTGTTGGACTGTGCCTTATCAGTTCCCTTTATTTGTGCTTTAGATATTGTAACCTAAGAAAATGTGTTAAATCATATTACTATTGTTTTTATGCTAATTACAGCTTAGAGTCACATTCAGTTCACACCCTATACACTCTTGTCTGTTTAGTTAATGTGTGCTGTGGAGTTGTTCGCTGTTGTGTAATTCTGTGTCTTGTGTAATTCTACCGAACTCGCCATTATTTGCTATTGCTCAATATTTCATATCATTGTATAGTCATAGTCATGACTAATGATGGAACAAAGAATAGGGCTGAGCAATATGGCAGAAAAAGCAGATCACAAGACTTTTCTATACTACACAATATGTGTCATGATATAGCCATGCCCCATGATACAGCTGTTTCAGCCATAACATTAAAACCACTTGCCTAATATTGTGTAGGTCCCCCGTGTGCCGCAAGAACAGCTCTGATTTGTCGAGGCATGGACTCCACAAGACCTTTTGAAGGTGTGCTGTGGTATCTGATACCAAGACGTTAGCAGCAGATCCTTTAAGTCCTGTAAGTTGCGAGGTGGGGCTTCCATGGATCAGTCTTGTTTATCCAGCACATCCCACAGATGCTCGATCAGATTGAGATCTGGGGAATTTAGAGGCCAAGTCAAAACCTTGAACTCTTTATCATGTTCCTCAAATCATTCCTTAACAATTTTTGTAGTGTGGCAGAGCACGTTATCCCCATATGCGTCAATGAGCCTTGGGCGCCCATGACCCTGTCGCTGGTTCACCGGTTGTCCTTCCTTGAACCACTTTTGGTGGGTACTAATCATCGCGTACCGGGAACACCCCACAAGACCTGCTGTTTTGGAGATGCTCTGACCCAGTCATCTAGCCATCTCAGTTTGGCCCTTGTTAAAGTTGCTCAGATCCTTACACTTGCCCATTTTTTCTGCTTCAACACATCAACTTTGAGAAGCTGCCTAATAAATCCCACACCTTGACAGGTGTCATTGTAACAAGATAATCAATGTTATTCACTTCACCTGCCAGTGGTGTTAATGTAGTGGCTGATTGGTGTAAGTTTGGTGTAAGTGAAGGGGGAAAAAAAAAAAAAAACCTGTGGAAAACCGAGTTAAAGCAAAATATCTGCACATAACAAATAATTTAACACTGAAAAGCAGTGTTTAAACAATGAAATAAAATAATTACTATAAAGAAGTAAAATGAAATTAGAAAAATAAATCTGTAAAATATTTTAGCATATTATCATCTGTTTTACAATTTTGGAATTGTTATGAAAATACTGATACCTATAATCTCAAAAAAAGTGTTCTTTGACATAATTGATCACAATATCACGATTATAATCATCATATTGACCTGGACTGACTTTTTTTTTTCCAGTAGATGGCACTGTAGTCATGTGGTTTAAGATTACATTGTAATTTAATTTAGTAAAGCAGTTAATGCAGCAGAAACACTTGAATTATTTACTACAGATGAATAAATAATACATTAAAAATGAATATAGTTTATGTCCTGGATGTATAATTGCTTTTCTAAGATGCCTTTGTATTTGCTATGGCAAAATTGCGGAACTCAGCAGTGCAACTCAAGATGCCAAAAACAACCAAAACAAACCAATCCAAAAGGTCGTCACTTAGCTGTCCATGTGATTTTGTCTCACAAGACTGTGAATGACTGACAGAGGGCCGCCTGCTTAAACACAACAGCAGTGATACGACGGGGTGCAGCACATTGTTTCCCTCGCCGCTCATCTCAACATGCTTTTTTTTATTGTTCTTTTAAATTAAACAGAACATAGTCATATTTGTTTTTGATCATTTGCATTTAATAGCACTTGAGTTTAACAACTTTGATTGATTCACAGACGTGACGGCGCCTTTTATGTCTAGATGATGTTTATTCCTCTGTGCGTGGGGAACAGAGGGATGAGAGGTATTCACATCCAAGGACAGCATTGTTCTACTATGAGGCGTCGCACTATAATTTGTGCATCCACATTTGGGAAGAAAATTGAGCGAGGCCCCTGTGAACCTCTCTTGATGAGAACTTGACTTGTGCAACTTTTCTTCAAAACAAACAACTCGATAAGACACTAGCCTTATAAAGATTATAGCACATCTGAGGGAAAAGTCATTTTGAAGTCTTAAACAGAAGTCAGTCATCTGAAGGTTTTACACATAACTGCTTTCTCTTAGTGTATTTCTTTCTTTATTTTCTGACTGATGACTCATTCTCCTCAAACACCCCTGTCTCCGGCACATAAATGCATTAAACCCAAAACCTCCGCTCCCTCCTTCCCCAAACACACCCCCACACTCGCCCTGCTAGGTGCAAGGAGGTGATGTCATCAAAAGAGAACAGATAAAGGCGTTAGACGAGTCTGAATCCATTCCCTATGAGCTGTATTGTGCACGCAGTGTCTCAGCCATTTTGAAGTGTTTTCTGAATTCTTAGTGAATAATCATTCTCTCGGAGTAATTCACAATATTATTACCCATAGAGTGTGATGATGATTTTAAATTTCAGTACAGTTTGCAGCCATATTCAGGATGCTTGACATTACAGTTGCTGCATTTGGCAGGCGCACTCATCCAGGACGACCATGTGCCTTGTCGTGTTGGCTTTCATGGCTCAGAGTCTTCTGCTGGGGGGAAGTGCATGGAAAAGGTGATGTCCAGGGTGACAGCGGGATTATAAATAAATTATTACCAGAAAAGCATAGACAACTGGTGTGGGGGCGGCTGTGGCTCAGGTGGTACAGCGGGTTGTCCACTAATTGTAGGGTTGGCGGTAGGGATGGGTGATATGGACTTAAAACTATATCACGATATTTTCTGGTATTTATTGCGATAACGATATCAGTGACTATATAAAATATAGTACCATTCACCACTGATTTTGGCTACAAGTGATGGCTGGGATCTTGAAACACAAACGTTGATCTAAAAATAAAAGTGATTTTCTGTAGTCAAACCAGTTCCAGATTGTAGAGGTAACTCCTCGTTTAGCGATAAACTCCTCCTCAGCTTCACGTCCGCCTTCCGCCGTACTTGTTTTCGCTCTGCACGTGAGCTGCGAATGGGTCGCAGACCATCGCACACATCTAACTTTAGTTGGATGGTCCAGTTTATGGTTGCTGATGTTAAACTAGACTGTCCAAATAAGGTGCTTGTCTATAAGATGGTTACAAGGCTGTGTTTCTTGTCTTCCTTACTGCTTTCATAAAGAATGAATAAAGCAATGAACAAAGCCAGGGCATGCTGTTATTGGAAAATAATCAGTGATGTAGTGGTGTGATACACAAAGTTGATTCTTTTTCTATAACAGCATGCCCTGGTGTGTTTTATTCCTCTTTATACTGCAACAATTTGCCAGTGATTACAGTTTTATTATTCATGAAAAATTGACATTTCATACGTTTTTATCTATGTGGAACGTCCTGTTAGCACTTATGTTATAACCACTTAGGGTTACTTCTGAAGGTTGCAGAGAACTGACACTGGAGACTCCTTCCAAAAATAATACATGATCATCTCCTTGTAAAAAGATTGATCATATCAGTGATTTAGATTAAGGGGCATCTGCTATACAAGTACCTGTTACTATAGAAATGATTACATATTAGAACCAATGCATTACTATAATTAATCACCTTTTTTCCAATCGGAATGTAGAATTCAGCAATGCTGTGGTAAAACGTGAATAAGTGTTATCAGACAGTGGTATGGTCATGGACAGCATGTGTGTGTTGGAATTGATTACATTTTCTCTTTATAGATAGGCCAAATTCCCACCTAGTAAAATCCTGTCTTTTCTTATGGGCAGATTCAAAAATTGCATTTCAGCAGGCAAATAGAATCTCTTATAATCCCCAATGTCTTGATTCTGTAGTAGCTTGGCTCACTTATTGGGCAAATGTCCGCTTCTTCACTGCAACGGTATGTTCAGTCTGTTTCTCTCATGAGACTTGAGATGACAGTCAGGAACCATCCTGGGGCTTTTTGCTCCCACAATTGTTTGTTCTTATTGGACAAGAGATTGCCTGATGCCTCTGGGCTGCAACCTTAAATTACTGAGATAGTGGTTAGACTGATTTTCCAAATTACTGCTTCTTTTTTTTTCCCTCCCTTTTTTATTCAGCACAGTTTTAAAAATGACTCTGAAATTAGCTGCTATTTACAAAGACATGCACCTCTCTTCCATCAGCAGTGGAGCTTATTTTAATTTACAGACTCTTTGTAAATTAATTTCCTTGTTCCCGTTTGTGCTGGCTCTGGTTTCCTTTCTTTCCATCTTTGCTTAAAAAAAAAAAATCCTTTATCCATCGTCTTGTGTTGCGCCTGTTCGCCTTCTGCTGTCTTTGTTTCTGACAGGCTTTCCTTTTTATATTGTTCCAGTACTTTTGCCTATCAACAATTTGTATCGTCTGCTACACCGGGTCTGCTAGGAAAAGTACAATGGGCCAGTGAGCGTTGGTAAACACCAGTCAAAATCTATAAACAAGCCTATCAATCAAACCTTTTTATAGTCTGGGAACAGCTACTACAGCAACAACAACTACTAGTCCTGTTGGACTACTCGAACCAGATTGCTTCAGTTACTGTCATATGTCCATATCACCCACCATGTTGCATAGTCGGTATAACATTGTAGCATAGTGTCGCTAAAATAACTTCACTTGTTATAAGTGAAGGCAGTTGAGTGCAAATGTTTGCAACCTCACTGGTTTCTGTGTAGAAAAACTTACATATTCGTACATTTAATGATGTTTCACTGTTAAACAACATAACACCATGGTTTAAATATTACAGCAATTGAGTCAAGTGTGATCTAAAACTTTGGCACCCCTCTGACGTTCTCTAATTAATGCTATTTGTATTTGAATGTGCCTCATTAAGGTGTCTAATGATTTAAAACAGTCAACATCTGTTTACCAAGTTAGGAGTCAGTGGTATCTGGGGAAACAGATAAAATTGAAAGTCGACAGCTCTTTAAAATAATAAGCACAGAGGTGGTTATAAAATTGTTTTTGCTAAAACATTACCAGCAATGAAATCCACCTTTCAGAAATGGGGAAAATATAAAAACAACAAAGACTGAAAAAAGTAGAATGAACAGCAGGAAACCTGAAAATGCTTATAGAGGCTAATTGAATGAAAGTCCACATTTCTCTCACATTTTTATTGTTTCACTGTTTATTCTTTCTCTTTAGTCAGTGCTTTCAGGGTCATCCTAGTCAGGGTCGTGATGGATCCGGAGCCCATCCCAGGAACACTGGGCACGACGTGGGAATACACTCTGGATGGGATGCCGGTCCATTATAGTGTACCATCTACACACACATGCTGATAAATGGCAGTCATGTGTATATTACCATGTCCGTGCACGCCACAGCTAATTTGGGTTTCAAGTTCTCAAAGTTCATAAAGCGGAAAGCATAAAATAGTTGCTAAATGGCTGAAAAGAGAAGAATTTCTCTGAGGCAGAAGTTGAAGTACTTTTGACTCATGTTATGGGGAAACATAAAACAAAATTATTTAGCAGTGTATCCAGCTGAAATAGCCAAAATATGGAGGGAAATTACAGAGGTGAATTCGGTATCATTGAAAATGGTTTGACACAAAAACTGAGTTAAAAATAAATATTGCTGCTAATCAACAGAGTCTTTCTGCACCCGAGGGAGGGCAAAGTATGACAGAGGTTTTTAAAATTGACCAGATGCCATGGCAAACAGAACCAATTAAGCCAGCTTTCACCCACTCAAAATATCCTTTGCCTCCTAAGGGCATCATATGCTAATTCTTTCAATAATATCAATTGTGCCTTTTGTACCGCCTCGGCTTATGGTTGCCGTCTGCACTAACCAGCCCATCCTTCTTTCATACACCAGCATTTCCTCTGAAACTATTTCTCTATAGAATATGCCATTCAGTTCTATATGAAATGACTGGTCTAAAACCCACTAATTTATTTGTGTATTTGAGATAAATAAGCGATTTAAACCTGACCGAGTAATCCATATATAAAAATGCAGTGACTCATCACAAGTTATACGATTTGAAGCCGGCCAGCTGAGCTTTGCATTAGTTAGTCTTAATTTATACACACTCTCATGAGCAGGAGTAGAATACAAAAGGATTTTTTCCCCTTTTACCCCTTTAATTTATGGGATTTTCATGAATACTAAATTTTCAGTGTTAACGCTCATACAAACGATTCACACATAAATCTGTTTGTATCCAACTTGTTAAATGAGGCCTTATATATTATGTAACGAGTCAGGTGGTGTTGTGGGCAAATGCTAAGCTAAATGCTAAGCTAAATGCTAATTCCACTAAAATGTGTAAAGGTCCAGCTGCATAAACTTTCTGAATCTAACATGACTGAGTGATGAGAAATGGTTATCTTTTAATGCTTAATCATTAGTGATTCATTTATGGCTGTACATATATAAGACACATCCATTTTAAAGTGGGTATTTTTTGTTTTTGTGGTGCTTCATGTTGCCTCTTTTGACTAGTGCCATGGACTCTGATCAGATGGGACGTCAGTTTTTAACTTAAAGTGGAGAATTTACACACAGTTCTCTTTCCAGTTGTCTTTAAACCTTACATTTTTTTAAATTATTTTTTTTATGAGTCATGTTGCCAATTGACTCATCAGATTAGAGAAGGTAATTGAAATAAAAATCTACAAAAGTCTGTGAAAACTTTTACCTCGTAAGGGGCTTTCTGGTGGATAAAATCAGTGCATGAATCTGCTACAGAAGCTGCTATAGTTCATGTTAAAAAAATAAAAATCAGAAGTTACTATAGCTACTACAGCCATTAAAAAACATTCTTGAAACATTTGTTTGCTTGGTTTGATTTGTTGATGTTCCCTGTTCTTAACTGTGCTGTGCTTTGAATCTGCAAGACTGGAAACGGGTGGGGAGGGTAGGGGGCTGCTTTTGACTCCTTCTGCCCCATGTTCTTCTCACCTTCTGTTTTTATTTTTTAACCAGAATTCCATCATGTAGGTCTGCTTCCCAGCATCACTCTTCAAAGTCTGCAAAGCCCTGTGTCTGCTTATGTTTTTCTACTGATATTGATGTGGCTGTGTTAATCCTTATGGAGATCCATAAGGAGTTTCCCCTCAGGGTAACAGTATTAAGTGCTTAGCAGCAGAAATGGTGCACCAGACCGCAGTTCAGTGGGGAAATGCTGTATTTTCTCCCACGATCATATGCCAGAAAATAATGCTGACTCTGAATAAGCATTAGTTCATTCGTATTCATTTACTTCTCTCTCTCTCTCTCTCTCATTCACCTCTCTCTCTCTGTTTGTCTCTCAGGAGGAGCTGAGAGAGCTGAGGGAGCAGCCTATTGATCCGCAGGCTGAGCAGGAGATCATTGACAGCATAGAGGAGGTGTATTACTCCAACGACTCCACTGACATGGTGCAGTATGAACTTGAGGTGTGTTTACTCTGTTTAACACCTCTATAAACTCCCTGGACTGCCTGCCGAGTCCAAAATCTACCACACTTTCTCAAGGCACTAGTGAAGCCATAACCTTCTCAATCATATGAGCAGGAAGAACCCTGAAACTGCATTTCTGCAACACATGCAGAGTTTTGCAACCACCCGTGCGTGTGGGCCTGTGTGAAGATTTTAGCCAAATCCAGGATTGATGGATTATCCATTTATTGTGGGTGTGAAATCTCATTAGATTTGGTGATGCATCACAAACTGCATTATAAATGAGTGCGACCAGGCAAGGGGAAAGTAATTCCTCTTATTCATACCCTGCTTTCTTTATTTGTAGCTTATTGTTATTTATGTGGGAAATGCTGTGCATTATTACTTAAATTGTCCTTCAGAATCATTGTGTTTCATCACATTTTATATAGATAATTGTGCATACGTCAGCATTTTTCAAAACTTGACCACTTTTGAAGAGATCCATTGAGAGGTGGATTGAATTTGGGCCAAAATTTGGATGATTGTTGTTTTACTTTCTTCCTCAGAACATTTAGTATACTGAATTTGTGATGCTTCTCTCTGCTTGCAGAAACTTCCCCCAGATCTGAACCTGCAGGAGCTGGAAGAGTACAGAGATAAACTGAAGAGACAGCAAGCAGCTGTAAGTGCAGATTTCAGTAAGCTTACTTCACAGCTCTCACAATGTTTGTCATCAACTGCAGTTGTTTTCCTTGGCCGACCTGTTCGATATCTGGTTGTTAGTACACCAGGGGTTTCTTTCTTTTTCAGGACATTCCAAATTGTTGTATTGGAATAGCTTCGATAGATTTTTCCTCTTTTCTCAGCTTCAAAATGGCTTGCTTTTCTCCCATAGACAGCTCTCTGGTTTTCATGTTGGTTTACCCTTTTTAGTAACAAATGCAGTCTAAAACACAGGGCTCAAACAAAAAGTAGACACGCCTAAGAGTAGACATGTTCTAAGTTGTTTAACACACTAGTTATAAATATGAGGAAATGAAAGTTGAAATTCTGATCTGTCGTCTCATTTTCATCTTTTGATTTCAAATCCAGCTGTATTTAGTGTATAGCAAAAAACAACAGAATTGGCTTTGCTGTTCTAATACTCCGGAGGGGATGACAAAAGTGTCAGTGATCCTTAAAATTGATTGTAGCCACATTATAATGGCTAATAATGGTATCCAGGGTGGCCAAGAAACAAACAATATGGTCAAGTATAAAAGTTTGTATACCCTTCAGGGCAAAATGAAGGCAGCACTGACAATTAATTTGTAGCAAAAGCCATGTAGTGTGTTGTTTATCAGAGTGAAATGTGGTATGAAAAGTGTATGTTAAGCAGGGTTGGGAGGATTACTTTAAAAATGTATTCCATTACAGTTACAAATTACTTCATAAAAAATTTAATCAGTAACGTAATCCAAGTATCACAATATGAAAGTAATGTAATCTGATTATTTTTGGAATACTTCAAGGTTAAACAGGTAAATAAAGTCAGGAGAATAGCAACATGACCTAAAAGACTTTTTTAGAGCCTCAAAAACATGTTCAAAGTTTGGATTTGTTTTAATGAAATAAAATAAACATTACATCACAAAAGCATTTCGGGGAACTATTTGTGTTAATTTCTACCAAAATGAAGGAGGATGTATTATGCCCCGTTTTACAAAATGTAATACAAGTCTCTGGTGTCCCCAGAATGTGTCTGAAGTTTCAGCTCAAAATACCCCACGGATCATTTATTATACCATGCTGTAAATGCCCTTTTTGGGTGAAAGCAAAAACGCTGTTTTTGTGTGTGTCTCTTTAAATGCAAATGAGCTGCTGCTCCCCGCCCCCTTTCCAGAAGAGTGCTGTGCTTTTACAGCTAGTGGTTCAGATAATTTTCAAATGATTTGCAAGCATTCACAAAATATAAAGTGCGATACTTAGGTTTTCTGGATATGAAGCTTCATCATGAACAATTGGTATTGATCTATCATTGAGAATCAACTTTTCAGCAAATCCAGCTTTGTATTGACCCTCGTTTACAAAGCAGTCTGGTGTAAGATGATTCGGAAAAACATAGACGAATGTAGCTATTTTTTGGGGCACATTTCCTTCAAAAATAAAACTTCTCCACTGCATCTTCAGTGGCTCTGATGCCAGGAGTACATGAAGACTCTTTTGTTCATTCTTACAGCCAACAACAGAACACTTACAAAGCTTACGAAGCCGAGACATTCTTCTTATCACTGTAGCTGCTCCAGCGCGGAGAACATGGTGGACTGCGTTCAGCTCACTCAGGGGAGGAGCTATGCTTATACGGCAGAGTCTGTCACCAGGCGTGGACGGGGCCCACGTGACGTCACATTGGATAGAAAACGCGAACGACTCATTTTGAGACACTGTTCATGATTTATGGGGAATATAATAAAAGGAGTGATTTATATCATTATAGGATGGTTGTGTACACACACTGCTGACACACATTTAGATTCAAACACCATGTTAAAGTGAATTTTGCATAATAGGTCCCCTTTAACTTTGCGCAAAATTTATTTGCGCATGCACCAGGAGGTTGCTCATGTGAGCTCATGTGGCAAGAGAGAACGGGAACTATAAATAAGTAGCTGTCTATATAGTGTTGTCAAAAGATTAATTTCTGTGGTTTAAAAAAAAAAATTGTAATCCTGATAGTATTCCCTTTTTTAAAATTATTATTATTATTTTTTTTAATTATTATTATTTTTTTTTTATACAAACTGTATCTGTAATCTGATTACATCTGATAGTTTGCATTTCCTTTTCTGAATGTGGTGTATTCTCAAAGGTATTTCGATGATAAATGGTATATATTATGATCTAGGTTTGCAAACACAGCCTGCAATACAGTAGTGTTGCATTTAAAAAAAAAAAAAAAAAAAAAAAAAAAAAAAAAAAAAAAAAAAGGGATATAAATACTTATGAATTTGTTTATTAATAAGCAATTTTATTTAAAAAAATGTTTTTTTTAATAAAAAGTAAATAAAACATTTTACACTAAAACAAAAGATTTAAAAATATGTTTACATTTTTAATATTTTACAATTTCAAAGTACAGAATTTTAACAGCTGCTTCTAGTCAGTTTGTAATTTTTTATATATAAAAATAAAAGTATAAAATGTAATAGAATAAATCCTGATATCCAAGATATCTCAGAAAAGCATGCTCTGGAGTTTCACAATAATAAAGCTTCGAAATACTGCCGATGCCAGTGTATTTTTGAAACGGTAGTATCGTCAACACGGTAGTATTGTAAGTAACGTTGTACGTGCAGCAGCTGATACTATTCTGGCTAAAACGATACATCTCGCTGCTTTTGCAGAATACACAAAGGTTAGTGACACTTCATTTAACCTAAATTCTGTACCTTAATCTTTAAAGATTTCCTTTTTGCTACAAAGCGAGCTAACGTTACGCTAACTGCTGTGTGTAAATACTTAAATCAGGGTTCAAGGTGCTTGAATTTGGCTTTTTGAAATGTAAGTACTGGAAAACCTTGACATAGCCATTTTCTATCTAGTGGTGCTTAAATAGTGCTTGACTTATAAAAAGTCAATAAATACGAAATCGCTAAATAACTTTAAAGTGTTTCTTTTTGACAGAACACGGATACGATCCTTTCACTCAAAATATGACACCCCACTGCAGCCCCTCCTTCTCCCTCTCCTCCCACTATTCACTCACTCATTTTAACAGAAACAGCTCCACTTTTCAGACTTCCTTTTCCCTCAGAAAACACCTAGCGACAAATCTAGCGACTTTTTGGGCAAACCTTAGCTACTTTCCGTAGAAGAGAGTCACCAGTACTGCCCCGCGCGTGCTTTCACGCTGCAGGTACTCTCTCTCTCTCTCTCTCTGCAGCTACTCTGTGCAGAGAGGAGCAGCACATTCATTTGCTTCTAACTTTCTTTCTGAGTGATCATTTGACACAGCTGAAATCACAGCACAGCCATTGTTTTTTACTTTGTGTGTGTGTGTGGTGATTTTGTCGGACAATATCCCGGTTATAAAATCAGGATCTTAGCAGTGCAGAGCAGAGGCTTGTAAATGGCTTGGAAGTGACTGCTGGTTCACATGTAGACTTAATGGGCCGTGTTTCAGTCCCTATTTCATACTCGTTCCATTGTTGACAGAAATGGAAAAATATGTAAATGAGAACAGCTTAATTGGGAATTCGGCTGTATTAAAATACAGTATGTGAGCACAGAGAGTAGGAAAGATCCAAACAGATGCAAAGGGCTGACACTCGGCAGAATGCAAATACATGCGATGATGTAATGAATATGCTAATTAGCCATGACATCATCGAGCAACATTTAGCAACTTTCCATTGAAAGGTGTTTGCAACAGTGCTTCTGTCACTCACGTTGATGTTACGGTGAAGACGAAGCAATGGCTGGGAAATGGAAATTTAGTCCAGCGTGGCTGGAAAAGGTGGCGTATATAAAATGGGTGTGTTTTATGGAATTTGGGAAGAAGAAATAAATAATGTTTGAATGACAAATAGTACTTGAAAAGTCCTGGATCCCAATTTTATGATTTTTTTTTTTTTTTTTTTTTTTTTTTCCTAATTCAATTATTTATTCCTAATGTTGTGTTCATTCTTAGTATTCTGAGGACACAACTCTGTTGCTCTAGGGAACAACAGATGAAATATGTGGCACGTTTAATTAGTTGCTTGCCAATTGTATGATTGTTCTTGAGTTTTTCCCAATAGCCAGTTATTCATTCCCATTAATAAAGTATTCAGAGGAAAATCTGGTTTATCTGTTTTCATTTATATCCATGTATTTCTGTAAATTTGGTTCATTTTGTAGATTTGGATTAGTATCGTAAGATATGTTTATGGTATCGTGACAACCCTATGAGGAGGACCCAAAAATTCCCAGAATTCAAATATGGCGTGAGCACTTGGTGTGTGCACCTAAGCGATTTTTCCATTGTAGTGCTTAGGCGTCTATGGAAAGCATCAGGAAAAATCGTGCGGAGAAGTGATGCGCTCAGAACTGGATCTTGTACAACAACAACGCACCTGCACACACCTTCATGGTCAGCCAAGGAGTTTTTAACCAGAAACAATGTAGTTATTATTTCATACCCACCGTATTCACCAGATCTCCCTCCTTATGACTTTTTTTTTTTTTTTTTTTTTTTTTGTTCTTGAAATTAAAAATGAGACTGAAGGGGAAAAGGTTTGCCACAGTGGAAGAAATCCAGAAAAAAAATGCAGTAGGTTCTAGACATGATGACGAAAAAAAGATGACTACAGGAAATGTTTGCAGGAATGGAAGAAATGCTGGGATAAGTGTATTGCATCACAAGGAGAGTACTTTGAAAAGGATTAAAGGTTTTATTGAAATTTTTTTTTATTTTATTTTTTTAACAATTCTGGGAATCTTTGGGTTCCCCCTCGTAATCTAGAACAATATCGAAATTATATCATCATATCGCTCAGTCCTAAAATGACCCATAACCATTCTCTAGGATCCACACCCAAGTCTGGATCTTGAACCCAATCTTAGCAACAGTTTTTTCTTCTACTGTCTGTACCACTTGGGGGCAGCATAGACTTGAAGCCTTATTTTACACATTTGCTGACATTTTTTTCACAACATTATGATCAGTCTTCTGACATCCGAATCTCTAACTTGTAGCTTGACTCTTGGTTACTCTCATTGCATACCCAATGCATTATGCTGTCCTGTTGATCATCCTCTGTGTGAATGTTTAACAGAGCAGTCTGTCACTCTCTAGGCAGTGTGTCTGCTCATGCCGCATATGTCTTCAAAGAACAAACAAGGCTTTGCTGTTGATTCCGGATGATCCAGGGGTCACACATGCTCGGGAGTATGAGCAGTGCTGAAAACAAATTAGAGACCAGGACGAGCTGTTTAGTTTTCGTTGTTTCTTTATTCTAGTCTTTTTTTTTTAATGCTTCATTTTTGCTCTCGATTTTCCTGAGGCACTTTCTCCAGAAGTTGCTGTTTCAGTGAATGACAAATTCCCATCCATCCGTCTTTCCATTTTCTTTACCGCTTATTTGACACAGGGTTGCGGGGAGCCTGGAGCCTACCCCAGGTAACTCGGGGCACAATGTCGGGGACACCCTGAACGGGGTGCCAACCTATCACAGGGCCCAATTGCACGCCCATTCACACACTACAGACAATTTGGAAATGCCAATCATCTTACAACACATGTCTTTGGATTGGGGGAGGAAACCGGAAATACCCGCAGGAAACCCGTGAAGCACGGGGAGAACATGCAAACTCCCCTGGTTACAGATAATTTAGTTTGTTTAGGTTGTTTTGTTGTGTGTATAATGGCACTGTTGAATTCTTTGTTTGAATTCTACAAGGTTTAGATTAATGCATTCATTCTATGTTATTATTTGTATAGTAAAAGCTTACACAGGGACTTGTATGGCAGACGCTCCACATAAACAGATTGCAAAATGTGTGTGTTTGTTGATATGGTGAAGCTTACAGTTTAGCGTTTTTGGAAGGAGTCTCCAGTGTCAGTGCTTTGTAGCAGTCAGACGTAAAGCTGAAACTTTAAGTTGTCCAGCATCCAAAGGAGGGCTTTGTTTTGCAGAAGTTCCACAACATTAAATTATTAATATAAAACTCTTCAGTGAGCTGGCTGAATGAGGACAAACTGAGAGAGTTTTCAGGATTACTGACACTTCCCTGGCAGCAGTTCATCACTAAACTAATTTTTTGTCTGAGCTGTAACTGTCTCTCAGATTGTCACCGGTTAATTAGGAAAATCATTTTCTTTGCAATTTCCCGGTTAAGTGTTTTTCTTTCTGAGTCTATTGATACCGTGCCATGCACTAGAAGAAGAGAAATATAAAAACAGGCAGAAACTCACAATCAGATCCGTCTGGAATGAGAATATTCACTGTACCGCAGGTCTTTATCATGCTGAGCATTGCCTGCACAGAGCCTTCAGTCACCCTTTGTGTAGAGAAATAAGTCATTAGGACAGTTGAAGCAAACTGATTAAAGCTGATGGACTGGGGGAAAACTGAAAAAGAACAGCGAATAAGAATAGTTATGTGTTTTCGATTCAGATCAGCCCTTCCACTGTAATTGTCTCAGCTGTCGGCCTGTTTCACTACCTACTCTAATCACACAAACACACCCACACACTTGCACACCACTACTCAAATCCAGTCTGCAATAAAAGGAAATTGATCTGCCTTTAGCGGTCAATGTTGAAGGGCCTAATGGTCATCTCTGAATGGTTGCTCCTATTGTTCGGGTACTTATGGATTTGTCCTTGAGTCTGCATGTGCACATGCTTAGGGAAAAGTTAAGGTTTTTTTTAACTACATTTTTTTTTGTCTGTTTTGGGTGGCGGGGGGACATTTGTCAAAGAGCACAGAGGTTTTGTGCATGTACAACACAGAAGATACATAGCCTTGATGCCAGAATGTGTGGTGGTGCATGCATGTTTAATTTGTTTTTAATTACTCATGCTTTCTAATTAACAACCTGATAAGACAGGTCATTTTGGTTTGGCTTTCCCAATTACGTTCTCTCTTAACTACCCCACATGACAGCATCAAACACCACATTTTTCTATTAAAGTGCACTTATTATGGTTTTTCCTATATTACCTTTCATGTAGTGTGTTATAGAGCTGTTTGTGAATGAAAAAACGTCTGCAAAGTTTAAAAAAATCTAAGCGCATGACCGAGAGTTTATTGACTTCCAGAAGAAGGAACCGATCCCGAACAGCTGAAACGAGTCGTTAGTAATTCCAGACTTACTTCCTGTACTAACCTACACAGGTTTGTAACAAATAGCCCTGCCTCTCGTCTTCATCGGCTGCTCGTGAACAGATGAAGCTGAAACTCGTTATGGTAGTGGCCGTAGCCTTTTCGACACACGCTGACAGCCAGCGGTAAACCAATCACAACAGACTGGGACATCTGACCAATCAAAGCAGAGTATGCTCTCTGAAAGGAGGAGTTTAAAAGGAATCCTTTAGAACGGATCATTTAACGAGTCGTTTGAGACACTGGGGAAAAAAAGGTAATGCTGAAATTTAAATTATGAGCACATTAAAGTGACCTTGGATGCATGTAAATCTATTGTATGAGACCTTTAAAACAAAATTAGGCATGTTTCAAAACCATAATAGTTGCACTTTAATATAATATATCTCACCTATTGACAGGTGCCAATTCACCTGCCAGTGGGTTTAATGTTATTGCTGATCAGTATTTGCATTGGCAAATTGCTGTTGTATAAGAGAAGGAAAACACTTTGCAATCTGCTGTGATTAGTGGCATAAGTAATTATAGTGGTATAAGCAGAAAGCTGCTCGGCTTCGCTTTGTGGCCACATTACCAACTCGGGGTGTGCATTATTTTCTAATAATTCAACGGCCCATCATCAATTATTCCTTACATAACCAACTGATTTTGATGATTTTCCTATAACAGGACGCTCCATTGTGTATTTTCCTTGCATGTTGAGAACCTGCCTTAGAAAGTGCTATCTAGCTAGCGTACATCACTTTATGTGACACTGTGAAGAAACATCTTTGTTGTAAGGAAAAGTTTGATTTGTTCCAGTGCAGTTTTGAGGTGTTGACAGACTTGCATTAGTGTTGCTGATTTGGTTTTGTATTTTTGGCTCTTGTTTTAGTGATGTGTTAATTATGTAGTGCTGTGCATCTCTCACCCCTTTACAGTTATTCCGTGCTAATTAGCTACAGGATTAAATCAGGTTAAAGGAGGTAGAATGTTAATGTGGTTATGCTGTGGTCCTTTAGGAATGGAGTCTGACATTAATCCCATTTCCTCTGTGAGTCCCTGAGTTTAGTATTAGGATTAATCCTACTGCACTCTCCACACTGCCATATGTATTAGACTATGACAAATTAATATACAGACATGAAGGATGAACAGTGTAATGAGCTTTGTCAGAGGTTTGTTTTTATGCAGAATTTAACCATCTTTCTTTTAAAGGAAATAACTGATTCCGATAGAGAACCATTTTACAACATTTTGTTTAAGTTTAATTTCTCAGGGTTCTCGGGGCGTTTTCACACCTGGGCTCGTTTGGAGCGTTTGTTTTGGAACCTGGTGTGTTTCCTCCCTTGGTTCGGTTAGTTTAGACATGTATGAACAATCAGACCTGATTGCAAACAAACTCTGGAGCAGTGAGAGAGCAATCTATAGCTATGCATGATGGGAATTGCATTGTAGAAAATGTGTTTGTTTTGCTAACTGCTCGCAAAATGAATCCCGGTTTAACTTGGACCAAAGGCGAGATAACTTTCAACATGTTCGTCTAAATTAATCATCTTCATTTATTAATGTCTACAGGATATTTGTGTATGACCGGTCTGTTTTCACTTTGTTGCGTTTGTCAAAACTTTATACAAAATTTGCCATGGTCTCCTCCAAATTGACATTAAGAACTCTGTTTAAACTATTTATTAATGTCTTTCGTTTGTATCTTTCATGTGTTTCAGTTCAGTACGATTTCAGTCACTTTTTTCTCCACTTCTTGTGACTTGTTTTGTTTCCTGTGACTTATTCTGATGGTACATTCACACATACAGCGACAGTGCAACCGGAGACCGTTCATTTTCAATGAGAGCTATCGACTTCCGGTGACATGAGCGACAGCGATCATTGGAGACCAGATGTGGGCGTGTCCAGCAGCTTGGAAAGTTGAGAAAAGTTTAACTTTATGCAAATTTGGAGCGACTTGGTGCAGCGACTACCGATAGGAGTGAAGATAGTAGAGCATACGTGCTCGATAGCAGAAGCAACGCCATTGTGGCAGTAGCTTAGCTTAGGATCTTAGCTGTTTTAAAGCAAAAAATAATAAAATAAATAATAATGAAACAAACCCACTTTTTGTTGCAATTGAGCAAAATCCCAGTGTAGTTCCTATTTTGGGTGGTGTGTGTGGCTTGTCGCTCCTTTAGCGCCCCGGAACGAGCAGCACTTAGCCTGACACTTCACCCAAGAAACACAGAGGTCACGGCCGAAGAGCTGCGGTCCGACTCACAGTCACCATTGAACATATAGTGATGCTGATGGTGACGCTCATTTACTGAGATAGGAGCTACACCGGGATTTTGCTCAATTGCAACAAAAAGTGAGTGTTTTATTTTGCTTTAAAAGTGTTAAACTAAACTAAGCTAATTGGCGCTTGTGCTTTTGGCGCAGATAGATTGCCGCAATGGCAAAAAGCTCACACTGCTTCTCCTTCATCTTGTAGGATATGGCAACCAGTAGTAGGACCGCCTACTGGTGACATCATAGTACAGCGACTGGCGACATGCAGCGATAAAATCGCAGTATGTGTGAACGTAGAATAAGTCTTTCCTTTGTCTTCTCCTCTTCATCATTAAGAACTCTGTTCAAACTATTTATTAATGTCTTTCATGTGGTTCAGTTCAGTTTCAGTCACCTTTTTCTCCATTTCTTGGGACTTTTTTGCTGTGAATTATTCTTATAAGTCTTCTGTCTCCTCCTTTTCATCTCTATCCATTTGATGACATCTCTGTTGAAGTCATAGTTCTCAAGGGAAGGTCCATGTTCTGAAATGACCATGAGACTTGTATCATTCAGTGAATTTCTGAATTTAGTTTTGATCCTGTTTTGTGTGCTGAATCCACGTTCACATGAGACACACTTGCAGCTGGTATGTTCTCCATTTCAGTGAAAACATGATTATGTTCACTTAACCTAGTCTCTGCAAACTGCTGAAAGGACAGTGAAGCATATGAATTGCAGGAGACCATGACTTGCTTCAGCATTGTGAACTCCTGGTGAGCATCCTGCACTTTCACACTGATCGTGTCAGCAGGGAATCTTCTGTCAATTTCATCAGCCACGGATCCAATATACAGTGCCGTCCATTAATATTGGCACCCTTGGTAAATATGAGTAAAGAAGACTGTGAAAATGGTCTATATGGTTTAACCTTTTGATCTTTTGTTAAAAAAAATCACGTAAATACTCTGCTCTCATGCAGGTCTGTAACCACCATAAACCTTGAGGGGAACACGTCAGCCCCGCTGTATGTTTACGTATGTTTTTAGGATGACAAAAAAAACATTAGGCTGGTCCGCCTCAGTGGTCTAGCAATGCTTGTCAATGTCAAAATGTTTGAAATGGCCAATCCAATCAAAGAGGGCAGAAGCCATGCGACGCTTCAGTGTTAATGGTGAAAGAGTGCGAGGTAAGATATAACTAAGTAGGTAAAGTTTAATATTTGACAGCTGTTTTACTACAGAAACGTTAAACGTCTGAGAGTAATATCCAGGGATGCAAACATTTACGTGATTCATGTAATGTGTTATCGTCAATGTGACGAGACAAGAAACATTAACGGACTCGTTTTCAGTATATTAGGCAGAAGATGAAGAATGAATGTGTGTATACTGTGAATGAATGTAATAAACGTGGTTACCTGGCTTTCCTGACAGCCTTTCAGTAAATTCACTTCTCTAAGAAAATGATTCATAAAACTGAAAGTGGGAGAGTTATCATCCTCAGACTTAAACTGGAACATGGTCAAACGTGTGGATTTGACTCAAGTGTGTTTTTAGGTTGTGGTTAGGACAAAGTCATTTATTAAAATAAAAATAAATTATTTGCAAATCTAGTTCTTTAACTGGGTTTTTTTTTTTTTTTAAACTCTTTTAATTCTCTTTTCTGGACAATAAACCCCCATGTGTCTGCAGCCATTGTATTTTGATCCTAGTCTACATGTCCTTGTCAGGTCTGTGCTCAAAAAGTTAAAGGGATAGTTCACCTAAAAATGAAAATTATTGTTTATTTACCCTTATGTCATTCCAAAACCAAATACTCTTACTTTTCATAACATAAAAGAAGATTTCCCCCACTATGTTCCACTCTATTACAGCTCTACTCCATAAAATGGCAGAAGATGGTGATCATGAGCTTTAAAGGTGCACTATAAAGATGCCATAAAAACTATACGACTCGAACCCGCATACTCAAGACGTGAACTAATCATTTCTGTATCCGGTATAGAACCTATGAGGATGTGAACCTATGAGAAAATGAATGAATCATTCATGAATACACATCACTAGTAGACAGATCTGTAATACCTGAACTACATACAAACTTTAATTAGCGATGCCTGGGGCAGTCGTTTAGTGCCGTAGCATGGAGAAATAAGCCATAATTTATGTCAGTTTAATGGAATTTCAGAGTGAATGTGGAAGAATTATCTAGCTTATTAACAGTGTAAAATCTGTAAAGAGACATCATCTAACAAAATGTTGACTGACGATTGATATGCCTATGTCAAAAGAAATGAAAATGGAGACTGATACAGATATTCATCAAGCCATGCATAGTTGCAAAAAAAATCTCTGGAAGCTGAATTTGAATCTGTGGCAGGGACAGCTCTTGATTCACTTTATGTGACAAAATATACACTCGGAGTAATAAGGATAATTCTAGGCAATCTCGCATTGACTTCTGGTTGGTGTCCAAGTGTATGTTAAGTCATAATATTTCAGTTTTTATGCACTGTACACCATTAACATATCATAGAGACATATATATTGTAGTCTGTTTTTCTGATGGGAGTAGATTGAAAAAATCATTAATATGGAAGATAAGTAATTCTCTCATCGAACTAGTTCCAGTTAAACAGGAAATTTCTAACTTAATAAGAATGTATTGGATTACAGCAAAAGAAGAAAAATCTTTTTGCCAAAATTAGGAATTATTCAAGTATGAAATTGGTATATATTTGAGAAAAACTGGTAGTGGTCTTGCTAAGAAAAGAAGAGAGAATGAAGATAATGTAGTATCCAATCTTTTTCTCCTTGCTAATCAAAGCTTTCTTTCAGATGATGAAAGGAGAGAATATATTAAATTGGCAGGTGAATTAGATAAGATACCTTTGTAGAGCTATAGGTTCTTTTATCAGATCCAGGGGGAAGTGGACGGAAGAGGGGGAGCAAAATTCGTCATTTTTTTTTTTTAAGTTGGAGAAAAGAAATGCCATGTGCTCTACTACTGAACTTCTGAATATTGATGGTATAGAGATGACAGATCCTAAAAAGATATCTTTGTTCTGTACTGAATTCTGTAGCAATCTTTATAAATCTAGATATTCAGAGGAGGCAACATCTTTCTTTTTTTTCTTTTTTTTTTCCCCCTTGGACTCAGTGCAGTGTAAAAGTATCTCTGAGGTTTATCAGAAAATGTCTGATGTGTGATTCTACCATTTCTTTAGAAGAAGTCACAAAATATATCTCCAAACTGAAAAATAACAAGTCGCCTGGAAGTATGGAATTATAAACAGTTTTCCAAACAACTAGCACCTTTTCTGCTCCAGGTTTTCTTAGTGTCTAAACAATGAGGTCCTTCCATCAACTATGGCACAGGGCTTCATAACGTTATTACCAAAAACTTCACAAAGATTTGGCTATGTTAAAGAATTGGCAAGCAATAAGTCTACTTAATACCGATTATAAAATTCTTGTCTCCGTATTTGCAAATCGATTAAAACAAGTTTTACATGCCATTATTGGTGAAACGCAAAATGAGAAAGCGACATATTGCCATGTTATATTCTAAACATTCCAAAGCAAACAGAACTGTGCTTCTGAGGGCATCTTACCACATTTTTAAATGATCAATGTATCCCTTTGTCATCCCCCTGGCAGTTGTTACAGTTGAGATTGTGTTGTACTAATATGTTGTGTTATGTAAAGTTGTTCAATTATTATTAATTTTTTTAAAAAAAAATTCTGGTGTAAATATAAATGTCGGGAAAACCGATTTCTGGCCACATGTCCATGGACCACAGGTTCTTGGGTAAGTTGTAAGGGTCACTGTCAAGTCCAACTGCCTTTAATTTAAGATGATAATCTTTAGTTATACTAGCGTTTTCGCAGCTTCCCCTAATAAAACCAGCCATTTTGCTGGATGTATTGCCACTCAGTCCGGCCGAGGGGGCGTGTTCTGGTGGGAAAGTGCCGTCAATGCATACCCTCTGTAAAGAAAGCTTAATTGGCATGTGTTCAAACCCAATCAACAACATTGCTCAATATTGCTCTACAGTACATCTACTGATGCACTTGAATTTAATTAATTTGTAATGATTCAGAAAAAAATGTAATATGTGACTTGCTTCATTATTTCCAGTTGATTTGATTTTTATGCACCAAACGAAGAAGGAAAGTCTCGGCTTTCTAAAGATATAATTATTATTTTTCTACTGTTTAATCGTCGAGATACTACAGAAGCCCTAAGTGGCCATGCTGTAGGAATTTTTTCTGTTGTTTTCTCGTGATCTCGACTTATTTTTACGTGAACTTGACATAACCAAAAGTTGTTTTTTCACGATGTAATTTTATTGTGAGAATATCTGGTGCTTTGTGAATGGGACTGGTGTTTCATGCACGTTGGCATCTTCGCCATCATAAATGTAATAGTTGCCCGCTGTAGAGATGGACGTTATCTCTGCATTAAGAGAGAGGGGTGTGTGTCCCCGTCTCAAGTGTTGGACACTAATGTGGAAGTCGTCAATCCTGCAGGGATGAAGTATTTTTGTAGGTCAGCCCAGAAGTTAGCATCGTCCTGGTTCTCTCGACAAAAAGCTAATAGGATTTTTTTCATTTGTTTTTGGATTATTGCAGAAAATAAACTCTGTGACCAACAAAAGTTTATGATTCCTACATGTTTCGTTCATTAAGACAAACTTCATAAATGAACACAACGTTTATGAATTTTGAAGCCTAAATACAATCGCCAGAAGTAAAAGCTAATGTTAGGCGATAAACGAACTACACCACGGTCGCATGACTTCAACGTCACCACCGCTACGCTTCGGATAACTCTTGCTATCTTTATTTAAAAACACTATATATTTAAAATACTATAAATTGATAAATCTACAAGTTGGAAAGAAGAGCATCAAAACAACATTTCATGTTTGAATTTCGTGATTTAAAGAAATGCATAATTTGGAAGCTGAGAATTTCTTCACAAACAGCTGATTATGAATTCCGCCTTTAAACGGTAGAGCGCGTGAATAAGGTCCGCGCGACACAAACAGGCTGATGCTGCACTTATCAGGATCACACTACAGAGCGCGAGACAGGAGGCGGTGCAGCGCTGGTGACATTATTACATCCCCAAACAAACACAGACTGCTCGACGTGTGGATTTTTATTTATTTGCGTCTGTGGATTCATTTAATCATTTGATCCGAGTTGAAGCGAATGCACTTGTGCGGGAATTTCCCGCATTATAAAGCCGAGTTTTGCGGGAATTATGCGGTTTAAATTATGCGCAAATCCCCGCAATTATTTGCGGTTCAGATTATGCGCAAATCCCGCGCCGAAATTCAAGCCTTGGCTTTATAGTAATGGAGTCAGTAAGGGACCGTCTAAAAATTGCAGGACCTGGGAAACTGTAAGATTCCTCCAAGATTATAGTCATCTACTTCACAGGATATCTAACGTGTTGCAGTGTTATGATACATTATTTAATTATTTTTTTATAGCATGTATTTTATTAGTACTTATTAATGATATACATTTATATAAATATAGCATTGTAACAATTTAAGTTCCTGTTTCGGAACAAAGCACAGATCTACAGGTCTGAAAACACCCTTAGTCTTATTTTTTTGGCTTTATTTCTCTCTCTCTCTCTCTCTCTCTCTCTCTCTCTCTCTCTCTCACACACACACACACACAAGTACACTATAACACTGAGTTTCCTGTCACTCTGTGTGAGCTGTACACCGTGGTATCTGTCCTGACACACTTCATCTCATGTCAGTCTGTCATCTGCACAGCATCAGCACTCCTGTGCTCCGTAGCCCAACTGGCATGTTGCTTACTCTTTGTATGTGAGCCTGTCAATGATCTCCACTTCCACAGGACATCCTACCTCAATGTTCAGACCATCCAAGTGAAACATAATTACCAGCACATGTCATTTCATTGAATGGGTTTGGAAGATAATACTTGACTGGTTTTGTCAAGTTGTCAACTTTACTGGAGGAACACTAGCCACAGGCCACCATTTATCTTTTTTAAAACTTAGTTTTACTGAAAAAATAAATATTCCATGAAAAAAAAAGTAATGATAAGGTCTTAGAGTTTTTAGGTATTGTTTTCTAACCATTTATATTTAATATTGTGGAATGTCTGCGAGACAACTTGGTTCCTGTTGTCCCCTATGTTCTAACAGCTGCAAACAATTGTCCCTTCACCAGCTTCTCCTTTACTCTTTTTTTTTTTTTTTTTTTTTTTTTAGTGCTGTGGTATAAAATGCTGTGATATAAATATGTATTTAAGGATAAAGTATCTGAATTTTAGCAGGAGAGTACCATTTCAAACCAAGCACCATTTTGTAGTAAAGGAAATGTTAAATTGCCACATGGTACATCATGACATGCCTCCACATTAGTGACCACCTAATTTCAAATCCAAAATGTCAAATTTGAATTGTCTAATTTTGCTTCTGGGTTGTAGTGACACAGTGTAGAGATTTCAGTCCTTCTAGTTCATTGTTGAGGATCTTTTGCTGCTGACAATCAAGATGGTCTGCACTTACATGGCGCTTTTATCCAAAGCGCTTTACACTGTGTCTCATTCACCCATTCACACACACACTCACACACCAACGGTAGCAGAGCTGCCATGCAATGCGCTAACTTGCAATTGGGAGCAACTTGGGGTCCAGTGTCTTGCCCAATGACACTTTGGCATGTGGAGTCACGTGGGCCGGGATTTGAACCGCCAACCCTACGATTAGTGGACAGTCCACTCTACCACCTGAGCCACAGCCACCCTGTGGGTGTGACGAGAGGATTGGTCCCAATATTTTGGGCTGAATATTCCCAAAATTCACTGTGCCACTCAGTCACACAGTTAACCTGCTTTCTGCTTTCACCTGGACTACATAATGCCATTAATACATACTAAACTTCATGCCCTGCCATGGTGGGATGGAATGAAAAAGGCCAAGAAGCCCTTATATATAACTTTACCTCTTGAAGTATAGCTCTTCATGTATAGCTTGAAGTATAGTACAGCTCTTCATGACTGGATTGGGACATGAGTTTACAAATGTTCCCTCATCATGTGGAAGATGATGAGCTTGTGCTAAAACTGTGGAGAAAATAACAGTGATCATTAAAATGCTTTAGGTTTTTCATCATTCCGATGGTAGCCATGTTGATGTTTGCTTTATTTTCTGTTCATATAGGTTTCAAAAAAAGTTGCTGATCTTATTCTAGAGAAACAGCCATCCTATGTTAAGGTAAGATTTCTACTATTCATCTCATCATTAAAAAAGTATCAGTTTATTGCCTTTGTTGCTTTCCTTCTCTCTCTCTCTCTCTCTCTCTCTCTCTCTCGCTAGCTCTCTCTAATAATATAATATATATAAAATCAAAAGTTTCAGAAGAAACAGGTCTCTGAAGTTCATAATAATTTAAAAGATTATAAATATTAGTTCAAAGACGCACCATACTGGTTGACTCAGAAATCGGAGGGTCTCGTGCAGTTTAACTTCCAAAACAAATGTTGTTTGAGAGTCTACTGCAGTGCAAAACCACTACCAAACATCACCTGGATTTTCTTAAGCACTACAGGTTACTGTTCTGTGGACAAATGTCAAATGAATGAATGAAATAAACAAATAAATTAGAAAACGTCTGTATCTCAACAAAGCGCTCCCAACTACAGATAGGGAGACTGTAGACATATTATTATGGTAAATAACTGCTTTACAGCCCCAGTGCTAGGACTTTAGGGATGTAATTGAATACTAATACATAATGAATGAATACTATGAACACACAATATATATCT
>JANDJT010000141.1:2778861-2794172 GCA_024331685.1 Stegophilus panzeri | reverse complement strand
TAATGCACTTCGATAATGCGACTAAAACAGGAATACTCCACATGTCTTAATTCCATTTGTGTTTACTTCGAGTATGATCTAAATCGGATTAAGGTCATTAAAAATTGCTGTTTACATGGCAGTTTCTTAATCAGAGTATTGTCTTAATCAGGTTAATATTGGATTATTGTTGTCCATGTAAACGTACTGATTGAGAGGATCCAGAGTCAAAAGAGAACCCATCTTCAATCAGGGTCATTGTTAATTTCAGTAGAAATTGAGCTTTAAGTCTATAATATCCAGGTTAAGTGATCCAATGTACAATGCCGAATCTTTACGCTGTTCAAGTGAGAACTTGAATTCTACTTGTTTGGAAAAAGTCTTGATGTGACTTACTGTGAAACTGTGATATTGTTGCACCAGTCAACCCCGCCCATTGATTTTTTTAATCACCCTCCTTTATTGTATAACATTACTGTACAGAAATTAATAAACGTAAGCTCTGTGTAGCCTCAGGTGGAAATCTTTGAGAATAATTCATTAGAAATCTGTTGACTTCAGGTTTGATTCCTTATGAGCTTTTTCCTTAATAGTTCCCATACTAATTAGAAGTCTGATAACTTCTAATTAACTTCTCACTCTCCCGTGTGTACGAGTATAGACTGAAAGTATAACACACTTCAAACAGCACTTATTTTTCCCTGTTTTTCCATCTGATCGTGTTTGTGAATCTTGTCTGATGTTTTTACACTCACTGAATGTACTGTTATACTGTGATAATTGTTCTGAAGAGTCAGTGCTGTTTTTTGTGATGTTGGGCATAAAGAAGATTTGTACGTGTGTCCTCTGTGGAATCGATTTTTTCCACCTCATATTCGGTTGCCAAATAATTTTGTTTAATAAAATGGGATGATGCACTCTCTTGCCAACGGCTAGCTCTGTGCTAAAGGTCTCACATTGTCTTAAGAATGAGAGACGAGTTCTCAATGTGCGGTTCACCTCAGGCCCTAACATTCAAACGCTAGAATGTAGGAACAGGAGGGGTCAGCATAAATTCTACAGAGCAATTAACTCAGGAAATGCCATGTGGGATCACGGGTATGTTCCTACGGCGCCTCGTCACTGCTCTGTCGTTCTAAATAACAGAGGTTATTGCTTTAACGAGAGCATTTTGCTCGTTATCTTCCCCCCCTCCATGATCGGTTCTTAAGTGAACAAAAACACCTCAAGCACTGCTCTAGGCCGAAGATATTAACAGTGGATAAGGCTGTGTAGTGACTGGATTTCCTGTTGAGTATTATCTCTGTCGGGGTTTATTAATGACGATGATCATAAACACAGCGACATTGGAGGGAGGCTAGGCTGTGTGTGTGCTGATGTATGTGCTGATTTGTGCCCATGGTGACTTAGTGATTTTCACGTTTGCCTCGCACCTCTGGGGTCGGTTGTTCGAATCCCGCCGCCACCCCGCATGCATGGAGTTTGCATGTTCTCAGGGGTTTTCTCCGGGTACTCCTGTTTCCTCCACCAGTTCAAAAACATGCACTGCAATGTGCACTGCGATGGGTTAGCACTGCGTCCAGGGGTCCCCCGCCTTGTGCCCCGGGTTCCCTGGGATAGGCTCCTGTGTAGGATAAAAGATATGGAAAATGGATGGATTTGTGCTCAAAAAATTGTTTGGTTGCTGAAATATTATCCCAGCTATATTAGAATGTACGTCTATGGCTGAAAATGACATTACAGTGCATTAAAGTCCACTCAACTCCACACCAAATCATACATCAAACCAAATTAGTGTTATTCCTTTGTTCTGATTTGTGCTGTACAAAAATTGTTTGCGCTGGTTTCATTTTTTTAATGACGTTACTCTGATATCACGCTCTGCCATTGACTAAGATTGAATTATAATACTATACACCACAGAGCTGCTCAATTCTCTGTCTGATTGGTCAGAAGGTGTTGATTCATTTTCTATTACAGCAGCAGCATGTAACTGTGGATACTCCACAGAAGCTATCCAAATGTAAAAACATGTAAAAATGTATAATCTTTAATACAGTGCAACGCTTATGGAAGGAGGCTTTAGTGTCAGAGGTTGGTAACAGTTAGAGGTAAAGCTGTTGTTTTAAGGTCCGCCACAGGAAAATCTTCAGGACGATTTGCACTTTATATGCAATTTATGTTAATAAAGTTGCTTGTATTAATACCTTCAAGAGAGAGATAAAAAGAGAGGCTAATGAAGGAACAACTGTTTATAGCTGCTATAACAAGTGGTAGAGGAACTTTGTTTCACAGATTTTGTTTCAAAATTAAGTTAAATTAGATATACAGTACTGTGCAAAAGTCTTAGGCACCCTATTTTTTATTTAATTTTTTTTAGTACAAACTTTGTTATACATTTATCTTATGATTTCTACATTATCAAGTCAGTACAAAAACATGTTCGATTTCCAAGCATTAGTTTTACAGCTCAAAAATGTTTGTACGTTAGTAAAGAAAGCAGCATATTACATAAGAGGACACTTTTCAGACAAAAAAGACACAATGAAGGCTGCTGGGTTTTGCTGCAAAAATAAGCAAGTGCTATAGTCAAAGTCTCCAGAAGAACCGTGGCTGGTTCTGCAAGATGCTCAGTAAAACTTACAGCTCATTTCCTTATAAAACTGCACACATTCTACCTGAGACTACTGCTTTTTTTTTCTTTTTTTAAGCCAAGGGTCGTCACACCAAATACTGACTTTGTTTAATTTATTACTATTTACTGCTCTATATAGTATTTTTTTTTTTTTTTTTATGTAAAAACATTTAATTTCATTATTTTTGAAGCCATCTTTGTGCTACAGCATTTCTTTTTGCACAGTAATGTAATTATAAACGGATGAAAAAAAGATATGTTGTTAAAACAAGTAAACATTTCAAATGGTTGGCAAAATTATGTGGTGTAAGAGGATTAAACTTCTGGAACATGATGTTATAGAAAAAGAATAAACTTTGGCATAGTAATGCAATCACACCACCTTGTCGTTGATCATTTTCTTTAAAAAGCATTCCTTAATGTATTTTATTCCGCCCAAACTATCTCACAAACTCACTTATCTATCTCACTATCTCACTTATCTCACTAGCTAAATTGGTACAACTGGTCATTTTTATGACACACCGGTGTAAACAAATAATGTTTTATTTAATTTATTTTTATATCGCAGGTACAATTTGCATAGCTATACTAAACCTGCTGTATTTAGCACAAATAGTTGTCTAATATGTTAATTTAATATTTTATCCTTTTCATTGTGGTGTGTTTCAGGAACTGGAGCGAGTAACATCCCTGCAAACCACACTGCAACTGGCTGCTGTTATCTGCACCAATGCTCGGAGGTCTGGTCCCCTTCCTTCACCAACTTAATATCAGAAAAGAATTAAGAAGGCATTCAGAATTGTGAATAAACTAGTACCTACTAAATTTAGATATAAATTGTAGGATTACAAACATATTTTTCTCTTTATAGGCAGCTTGGTTTTGCTAAAGAAGGCTTCACCGAAGCAAGTCTTGGACTCCTGGCCAACCAGAGACGCAGGCAGCTGTTAACAGGATTGTTAAAGTCTTTAAGGACCATAAAGACATTGGTAATATCTGTGTTAATTACTGAACATGATCAACTTTATATCTCATTATCCATCTCAAATGAGCTCTATTTCCTCTCTTACACAGCAAAGGACAGATGTCAGACTGAGTGAGATGCTGGAGGTAAGCATGGCACAGGCTTGACAAAAATACTTCTCTCTGATCTCCTTTTAGATCATTTTCGATAATTTTTAATAAAAGCTGTTAATGGACGGGATTCTCAATTTGCCCTGTAAATGGGCTTAACCAGTCCATTATCACATCCATTCTGTGCTGTCGAGCATTACGTCATCTCTGATAGGAGTGCACCCCAGGTTGAAAGATCTTGCACAGGGTTGATATTTATGTTGTGTTGCTGAAAGTGGATGTGTTTGTTTTTGGCAGGAGGAGGACTATCCAGGTGCAATCCAGTTGTGTTTGGAATGTCAGAAGGCTGCCAGCACTTTCAAGCACTACAGCTGCATAAGGTATGTTGAGCACTGTTTAACTTGAGGACTATAGCTGTGGTGCCCAGAGAGGCTCTTTGGATTTAAACGAACCACTCCACACAAACCTGACATAGCAAACCATCCCAATATTTAAATAGCAAACCATCTCTATATTGCTAGCACTTGTATACTTTTTTTATATTTATTTACAAACTGGTCTTTTGTTGCACTCTTTTGGTGATTCAAGAAGTCAGGCTTTTGATAAATAATAGAAGTTGAATTTTTTTGTTTGTTGTTTTTTTTGGCTAAGCACCTCATGGACCTGGCTTACAGCCACTGATTCAGCCAGTCAGTCACTCGGCCCATCACTCAGTCATTAATTCACCCACTGACTCTGTCGGTCGGTCGGTCAGTCAGTCAGTCAGTCAGTCATTCATCCATCCATTCACTCACTGACTCAGTCATTCATTTATTCATTTACCCACTGACTCAGTCATTCATTTATTCATTTACCCACTGACTCGGTCATTCATTTATTCATTCACCCACTGACTCGGTCATTCATTTATTCATTCACCCACTGACTCAGTCACTCGACCATTCATTCATTCACCCACTGACTCGGTCAGTCAGTCTGTCAGTCAGTCAGTCATTCACCCACTGACTCAGTCACTCAGTTTGTCACTGACTCAGTCAGTCAGTCAATCACATGGTCAGTGATTTTATTTATAGAAATCTTTCTTCCTATTGTGGCTTATGTGAATATAATATGAGGCGTTATACCATATGTCGATGTGGTTGATGTAAATCATAGCAACTCAATTTTAAAAGACTTCCAAAGTATTCATCATTCCATGATTGCTAGAAGTGTTTACAAATCTGTTGTGTATTTAAATGCTGTCTAAAATGGAGCTGCATAGTTTTTATGAGACATGTTCTACCCAGACGCCTCAAAAGAGAAATTGGATTGATGTCTCATTGATCACACAAACCATTTTTCGTCTCATCATTATTCCTGTCTACTGCACTTTTCAAAAGAGAGTTACACTTGTGTGAAAGACACTTTTCCATCATTTTTGGCTTTAATGTTGCTGCATTCATCTTGCTGTTTCCTTGCTCTAAATCCATTCATTGTGACTGGACTGTGCTACCTATTGTGAGGGGTACTGGGTAGGAGACCACTGCTGAGGCTGATTCAATCTGGGGTTGAAGTCCAAAAGTTACATTTATATTTATGCAGAGAAAGTTTTTTGCGTTCGAGTCAGGTTATGCAGGTGCGATCTCCTCACTACGCCTATGTATCTCAATCCTGAATACTGCACTAATAGAGTGTGCTCCTGATTAGGGCTGGGCAACATGACAAAAATATCACATGACGATACTTCAAGACATTTCACAGATACACAATAGGTATCATGATATATTTTCAACCAACAGTGGAGTTGCATTTAAAATAATAACAATAAAAGAGAACTGAGAACTGAGTTCAGCGATACTTTTATTTAATGTCCTACAAATATTATTAAAACTGAACATAAGGGAACAAAAAAATCTATTCAAAAGATTGAGTACAAATTTCAGAGCAAATTTAACACTTAATCAGTTGCTTCTGACAATATCCATGATGCGCATCTCCAAAAAGTCTATTGGGATTCAATTTATCACAATATCGACTTTACGGGGAAGGTGTCCTTCAAAGCACTTAGTCCATTAAGTGTGCATTACCTGTAGAAGATAATGAAGGGTCAGAAATGAAAGTTATACAGCACGTTAAAATATTTTACTGCTTGTACTTGTATGGCTATAACTGGAGGTCTCGAATGTTGTTGCCACCATAGCACTGTAAATCAGTGAGGACAGTGGGCTCTGCTATCGCTGAATGATTAATAAGCCACTGCCTACACTAATAGGTGGTCGTTATTTCATTAGGACATTCCCTTATGAGAGCAGTCTGCCGAGAGGACATCATACTCACATTCTCACACGGATACACACAATACTCATGGTCAGACTGTTCTGATTTTTCTCTTTTCTTCACTGTTTTCTTGTTGCCGCTTTCCTACTACATTTTTGTTTATCCCTCTCCTGCGCCAGACATTTCAGCTGGCACACTACTGTGATATTAGGATCTTGGCACAGTGGAAACCTGGCCAGATTTTGCCTCACTGTGAAGGAAAGTTTGAATGAGCACAGACTGCATGCTCATCTTTAAAAAGGCTCAGGATTTAAAACAACTGGGTTAACGCTGCTATTTAGGGAATAAAAAGCTTTGAAAGATTGTTGTTTTTTTTTTTCCACCTGTTTTTTCCCTGATTGTCATTTCTTCTATAAAAATAACAAGGTCTTCGGTAGGGCTGCTGTGATAAGCAAACATGATGCTGAAATGGAAATGGGAGACAATACAGAGCTGATTAATGCTCTTTCACAATTACAACTCTTTCTTAGTTACCGTCCATCAAGTGACACGTGTTGGAGTCTTATATGTTCATTTCACACATGCGAAAGGTTTGCTTTTGGCTTATTACTGCAGTCAGTTACTCAGTGATGCGTAGATTGATCTTAGTATACACACGTATGACAGTGAGCAAAGCTGTTTTAACCTGCTTGTGAGCAGCCAAAAGCTAAAATGTTCAGAAACATTGCGGAGCGCTGAATGTGTTCTGGAGTGACATGTAGTATGAGTTCAGTTTCTCTTTTGCCTTTTGCATATCCTACAAAAATATAATCAATAGCTAATTAATATTCAACACTTACCTAAAAGTAAATAGTTATTGATAATGAGAATGATACTGTACCAGGAGTTACTTGAAATTATGATGCTTGTGCATATTAAAAAGTAGGTATGGGTGCAAAGTGATACGTTAAGTCGGAAAATACTATTGCAAACTAATTGTGCTGCACGCTTTTCAGATTAATCTAATGCATGTGAGAGCCAGGTTAATCCAAATTCAAGGCTGTGTCCCAAACAGTACGCATCAAGTCCTATTCTTAAATAGTAATGAGAGTATTAGTGTACTGAAAGGTTATACCCTGTTCTTAAAACTTTATTTGTCTAAAATTACATGTCACAAATATAAGGTAATAAGTATTACATGATCTTAAATGTGAATATAAACGTGTCTTAAGTGATAGGTACAACTCCAGCAGTTTTAAACTTAATCTCTTTATGCTGCGTCTGTGATGTATGGCTGGTTACCATGGACCAAAATTTCCAGGTATTTATACGATAAAGCCTATTTTATATCAAACAGTGTAACCGTACTGCACATTCACCACCGCAGAAAATATACATTTTCATTTTACACCATGTGCGTCACTTCTTCATGACTGCTCTGCACTCTTACTGCTACGGGCCTTTCAATGCAACTTGTAGGCCTGTAGCCCAGGAACACCTTGTTTAAACAAAAGAAACTTCAACTCCCCAGATTTAATATTGTTGCGAACTTAGAAATGTGAAAATGTGAAAGTGAGCTAGGATGTTCTGAATTGTTTGTGGACAGCTAAAAGTTCAACTGCTCAGAAACACTGCAGAGAGCCGAATATGTTTATGGAGTGACATGTAGATTGAGTTCAAGGCTCGGTGCAGTGGGACTCCCATTTCACCGCTGTTTTTTTCTTTCGCCTGCTGCTGCTGTTGCTCATTAATAAAACCAAAATCAGCATTCTGAGCATCTCCTTCCCCATCCTGCTTTGTAATTCAGCACCGATATTCTGGGGAGCACAGGTCTATTAAAGTATACCCAGAACTCCATGCCTTCAGCCTACATCAGGTTTAAATAATGTTAATGGTGTTGCATTGTGACTATATGTAGTCGTGTGCTCTTTTGGGGATATAAGTGACTTGAAGAATGCAATGCTGCAGAGGCTGTTATGGCATCTGTGCTGTTCTCCAAATGGCTTCTTGTTACTGCCATGGGCTGTTTACTATGAAAAAAAAAACAACAGAAAATATTGGCAGGCTGTACCTTGATGCTGCTTCTTGATGATTCTTGTTGGTGCTCTACTGCTTCACCTTTGAGGTCATTTAAGTGCATTTTTATTAGAGAAAATATACAGAACTTTAATTGTTGACCATAAAATCATTATATTTCTTTACACTTGATGTCACAATCCTTAAATTCCAGAGTTGCATCATCTGCTCCTAATGTTACTTCTAATGTCAAATGAATAGCCATAACGTTATTACTCTATTGCACATTATGGTAAGCAGTACCTGGTGTTTATGTACATGGTAATTACAAGTCATAGTTTGCAAATTTTAGTTTACATTATGTAGTGTCATATACTGTATATAATCTACCAACTGTGCACAACTGGACCTAGTGCCACTATACAATAAATACACAGTATATGCAATATTCTAAATATGACTAATAAATAGAGGCTACTTTGCACATTGAATATGCAGGTATATTCCAGGAGAAATTCACGGAGAATTTTTATAATTTCTAGCTACTCTAAGTTGGAACATAAATAAATAAATAAATAAATAAACTAAGTACATGCATATCTGAGTGAAAGGAGTAATGAACATATGAACAAGTGCGTAACACTATATAAACATTAAGCATTACCCTCAAAGTAAATGGATATTAATAATGATAAGGATAATGTACCAGCCATTACTGTCTGGGATATTGCAAGCTATTTCTGCACCCTTCTCCACTGCACAGATTAGTTTGATGATCATGAGTGCCAAGTCAATCTGCATTCCAGACTGTGTCCCAAAAGTATATGGGGGACTATGTTTGCCAGCTCCAGGTGGGTTGTGCCTTCATCAGTGGACGTCCACTTGTCGCTTGGTCTGCTTCCAGTCTTTTTGAATTTAATAAGTTTGGCAAAAGTGTTGTATGCGATGTGCTCACCATGTTTCCTGTTAAAGTCCATTGCGACCTTGCGACAGCTTCCCGATCCAGCCATGAGAATGATTTCAATACGTTCCTCTTTTGTCAAAGGCATTCTTAAAGGCTATCTGAAGAAAAATATATAATATAAACTAAGGATGAAAAACGTTGGAGGACATTTTGCTAAAAAGTCTTAATTTTCCCTATGTCTGGAGACTTACGGGACACCCTGTAGTATGCTTACATACTAATGACCGCATTGGTGTCCTTTATCCATGTCCTTTAAAAGTTTTTGTCTAAAATTACATTTTAAACATTAAGTACTGAAAATACCTTAATTTGGATTATAAATGTTCTTTTTTTTTTGTTTCTAAAGAATGCTTCAGTGGTTTGTAAACCTATTCTCTCTATGCTGCATCTGTAAGTGGGTTACCATTTACAATAATTGAATGTGCTTAAACCTTTAAATGAAATGAAACCTTATTTTATACCATACGTGGTAATCCTGCTGCATGAACACCACAGCGAGGTCACTTCCTATACGCTCACATGTTAATCCTTGTGGCCTTTTAAGGGATCTGAGGGATGCATGTCACACTGTGACCATTCTGTGCTCTTACTCTTACTGGCTTGCAGCTCAGGAACACCTTGTTTTAGAGCATTTTGACTTAATATTGATGATTTTTATTTTTAGCCAAATACATATGCGCTGCAGATTTAAAGTCCCTATTAATGAGCTATTGCAGAAGAGGCTGGTGTGCTGGCCAGGTGCGTTGTCTCGGGAATAAACAGACGTCTTCACATAATTGGCACGCCAGCGTAGCATGACTCTGACTGTACATGTGGAGCCTTCAACATCTGTTCCTCTTACTTCAGAGCACTGCCAGTAAAACAGAGTGTCTGTGAAATGACTGCTGGAATACCCATGCTGCTGGTGTTCTTATGAAAATACGAAACAGCTTTCAGAACAGCAAAGCTTCCTCTAAATTTAGCACGAGCTTTAGGGTAATATTTAGCTCAGGTGCCATTTTCAAATATGCTTAAGATTTGATACTGGATTTGAAGCATTTATTATATCTGTGCCATGCTTTCCATCCTTCATTGAAGAGAGTGGAATAATTCCTGCTTTCCATTTGAAGGGGTCTGTGCTCCCAGATAAACCTGTTTTGAATATCAAAGGTTTTTGCCCGCTTGGAATTGCTTCCATTTCAGCTTTTAAGCAAGTAGTTTTATAGTCCGCATAGGCCGCATCTTTGGCAGTAATGGACACCTGGGTTATCTGTACTTTTCTGTGCTGCAACGAGGAGTTAATAATTGAGAGACTTGATCTGGAAGAAGAGCCAACACAGCAGGTTTTCTAGGCTTGTGCACTAAAACTCTGAAGATAGTCTTTACTAATCTGCTACATTTCATTGAGCCACAACTCTTCATCAGCTCCTTGACATATCTGTGTATCTGCCGTAACAGTGAGTTCGAGTGGGAGAAGGAGATTCAGCTTGAGGAAGCTCCTGCCTCTTCTTTCTCAGATACCTTAAATGCTGTGCCTGAAACAGGAGGCTCAGTTAACTGAAAGATCATGTGTATGATCTTCGAAAATGCTATTTTGCAATTTAAATAGCTTATATTGTTAGCCAACCAACATATTCTTACTTTACCTACCACTATCCAATAGCTTGGCACTGACTAGTTAAAAGTGTTCGTGCTAGAACATAGATGTGAATGGCTGAATAATATGAAAAGCTTCTGTAATTCTTTCTTGTTGTTGTTGTTGCATTCAATGAAAATTTTGTGGTGTGCTTTGTACATATTTCTAACAACACAGTGCTCAGGGAAAATGGCAGTCACGGAAAGAAGAAATCACACTCAGCTAAGTTTGTAGACATCTTCAGGCTATCTGTTTTTATAATAGCATTTTTTTAAACTGACTCCCTAACCAACATGATCTTTGATGGAAGATGATCTTACTAAGGCAAACTAAAAATATATTGGTGAAATATATTTATGGTTTATTAAGAGTTGAGGTATGTGTTATATGTTATAAGCTGAAACCCCTGCTTTGGCAAAAAAAACCCCCAAAAAACCCCCACTTTTTTTTGTGCGTCTCTTTTTTGTAACAATGACATGTGACTGATTTTCCCAGAGTGCCACACATTTATGAAATAAATTCACAGAGATTTGAAGGATCCAGTTTTTCAATGCTACACACACTGGTGTCCTACTTGGAGTGTTTCAATCTTGTCCACGTTTTCTTTTGTAGTTGTGATTGCTAAACCCAATTTGAATTTTTTTCTCTCTGCAGTGAGTTGCACTCAAAGCTGCAAGACACTCTGGAACAAATTGAGGTATGTAGCCAAAAAAAAGTATGATTTTAAAAACATCCTGCCTTTCAGAAATCGATTCCAACTCAGCTATGAAAGTTCCCATCCCTGTGGGGTCTGAGCCTACATACACTGATCAGCCATAGCATTAAACACACTGACAGCTGAAGTGAATAACATTGATTATCTCGTTATGATGGCACCTGTCAAGGGGTGGGATATATTAGGCAGCAAGTGAACAGTCAGTTCTTGAAGTTAATGTGTTGGAAGCAGGAAAAATGGTCAAGTGTAAGGATCTGAGCGACTTTGACAAGGGCCAAATTGTGATGGTTAGACGACTGGGACAGAGCATCTCCAAAACAGCAGTTCTTGTGGGGTGTTCCCAATATGCAGTGGTTAGTACCTTCCAGAAGTGCTCCAAGGAAGGACAACTGGTAAAAAGGATCAACGGCACCCAGAGCTCATTGATGCGCGTGGGGAGCGAAGTCTACCCTGTTTGGTCTGATCCCACAGAAGAGCTACTATAGCACAAATTGCTGAAAATGTTAATGCTGGTTATGATAGAAAGGTGTCAGAACACACAGTGCATTGCAGCTTGATGCGTATGGGGCTGAGTAGTCTCAGGGTGCCCATGCTGCCCCTGTCCACCACCGAAAGCTCCTACAATGGGCACGTGAGCATCACAACTGGACTGTGGAGCAATGGAATAAGGTGGCCTGGTCTGATGAATGAAGCTTTCTTTTACATCATGTGGACGGCCGGGTGCGTGTGTCACTTACCTGGGGAAGAGATGGCACCAGGATGCATTATGGGAAGAAGGCAAGCCGGCAGAGCAAGCCACCTACATGTCAAGTACACCTCTTCCTGACAACAGTGTTCCCTAATGGCATTGGCCTCATTCAGCAGGATAATGCACCCTGCTATGCTGCAAAAATTGTTCAGGAATGGTTTGAGGAACATGACAGAGTTCAAAGTGTTGACTTGGCCTCCAAATTCCCCAGATCTCAATCTGATCGAGCATCTGTGGGATGTGCTGGACAAACAAGTCCGATCCATGGAGGCCACACCTCACAACTTACAGGACTTACAGGATACCACAGCACACCTTCAGAGGTCTTGTGGAGTCCATGCCTCGACAAATCAGAGCTGTTTTGGTGGCACCCGAGGACCTACACAATAATAAGGGAGATGGTTTTAAGGTTATCTCACACACACACACACACACACACACACACACACGTTTCAAACAGAGCAGGAAATATTAAATGATTAAAGCAGCTCAGCCTCTTTCTCTCTTTCACTTTCTTTGTACTTCCACATTACTGCACCATACATCATGGTAACATTTATAGCAAATAAGCCAAGTAATTCATTAACAAGTGTTTATTTCCTCCATTAGCAAAAATCAGTCCACAATGAATATTCAGCAATGCTCTAATTCATGTTTTTGTTTTACTACCAATGTGTAAAATTAGTCATCATCGAGGCTCAGTGGTGTATAATATTTACATTTGACTTCAGTTGATATTTTTTTAATACCATGCTGAAATCCAATTCATGCTAATTTATGTGGGCTTGTTTTTATTCCTGAATGGAAGAATCAACTTTAGTTATTGCAGGTGTATTTATGAAATGAATGAAAACAAAAATTAATTAATGCATGTGGAGGTGGAGAATTTCAATCTTTTACAGATTGTACTTAGTGATTTCCCCCCCACCCCACCCCCTTCTCCCTAAAGAACCTTCCAGCCCATTGCCTGCTGTTTTTCAACAATCTCAGAGGTGGTCTGATCATTTTAGTCCTGTCTGGATAGACATTTCTGTTACTTGATGTTTGTAGTCGTTTTTGTCTGTTGATGAAAATAAAAGTGATAGGAAATGATTATAAATGCATTCAATACACATCACTTTATCTATGTCATCTTCGCTGGGAGGCAAAACAAGGTTTGTTAGAAGGGGAAACGAATCCTGTAAGGTGATTAAATTGACCTTTATAATGACAGCTATGTCATTATACTCCCTTATATCACATATGATTATGTTCATTCAGTCATCTTCAGTAAGCGCTTTATCCTGGACAGTGTCAAGTTGGATTCGGAGCCTATCCAAGGAACACTGGGTGCAAAGTGTGAGGATACATCCTGGGTGGGACTCGCATTCACGGGATGCACACGCATTTACACACTTGCGGCAATTTTAGTGCAAAACCAACAACTTACATGTTTTGGGAGGTGAGAGGAACCCAGATGAACATGAGGAGAACGTGCGAAACTGTACGCAGGCAGTAACCCGAGCTCAGGATTGAACCGGATACCCTGGAGCTGTGAGGTGGCAATGCTACCTGCTGCACCACTATGCTGCCTGTCATGATTATACCTTCCTATAAATTCATTCCTGATCCAGTGTGTGATGCAAACATCAGGGTTTGTAGAGAAAGAAGCTGCTAGAAACTCGCTTGTCCTGTGTTAATTTATAGGTGTCTGGCAAATATTTTGTTGCAGACTTTATCCGAGACAAAAAAACAATCCTGTCCGGATAGGGCTTATGACTAAAGATGTGATTTTCTTGCTAATATATTTCAGCCAGATGTAAAATTCTCCCACTATACATTTGTGATGGGATGAGTCATCATATCATCTAGGGGTCCTGTTCTCATCCCAGCTTATTGTATTCTGTATGTGCCAGATCTTTTATCAGGGCTTTTATAGGCCTCTGGGAGATCAGATTTCAACACTAAACAGTCTTTTGAGCCAGAGATATGAAAGATATAAAGATGTATAAAACCTGAGATTTTTTCCCTCCTCTCCAGAGACTGCAGTTAAGAAGGCTTTCCTACTAGCAGCAGTAATACAGCGCGGTTCCTTCGGTCCCTCAAACCTTTCTTTCTCTCGCCTTGTCTGTGCAGGAGCAGCTGGATGTAGCGCTGTCGAAAACCTGCAAGCACTTTGACGTCGCTCACTACACCAGAGTTCAGCTTGCGTACTCGCTATTGGGCAAGACACAGGTGAGTGAGTCATGAGAGCTTGTCTAGGGTTAGAGTTATACCTCCCACACTCCCGTACTGCATCACACAGGGGAAGATGAGACTTTTTTGGAGTCAGGTTTATTGTCAAAATTTACAGACTTTCAGCTGTTTGCCATGAACAAATCAAACAAAAGCAATTGAAATAGTTCTACACAATGAATGCTTCCAAGTGGTTTCTCCAAATTCAACTGAAAATGCAACTTATAATGACTTCTCCAGTCTCAAAATTATTCAACCCCCTGAATTGAATCCCACAAAACAGGTGTTGTTTCAAGCAACTAATGATGCAACTAATCAAGGGCTTATACATCGATACACAGCCTCCTGCATTTTCCATGCTGGGGGTATGGCTTGTATCAGAAGGTTGCACGAAATTGTCCTCATTATTCTCTTTTTCTCTATCCTGTGTTCCGTCCTTAGACGGCGATGGATCAGCTTCACATGCACTTCACCCAGGCCATTCACAACACCGTGTTCCAGGTGGTGCTGGGATATGTGGAGCTGTGTGCCGGCAATGCTGACACGAAATTCCAGAAGATGCAGTATAAGGATCTGTGCACGGTAAGACCCTCCTTGTACCCTGCAGCCTCCTTCCTCCTCCACTCTTGCTCCTGAAAAAGAGTTCAGTTTAGCGTCTTCACTCCACAGAAGTTCAGTTGAATGTAATATCCTAAATGACTTCAGCTCATGAATAACTCGTCACACTTTTGTACTTCAGACAAGCAGAATATTTCTTTTTCTTCCTACACGGTGGCACATTTGTCTGTATTGGGAGCACATGGAAACAAAGAAACAGCGGCACATCACTCTCTGGAAGGGGAAGACAATCTCATTCATGAGCATGTCACAAAGCAATTAATCTGAGTTAATGTGCAGGAATACAAAAGATATTGCAAGTCATTACAAAAGATATTGGTGGCTTTTTCTGCTCTGAAGGTAGACAGCTCAGTTCTTTAACCCTGCCTCTGAAAGCCTCATTTGCATTAGTCTGAAACAAGGCTCCGTATATATACAGTATCTATATACAGTATCTCACAAAAGTGAGTACACCCCTCACATTTTTGTAAATATTTGATTATATCTTTTCATGTG
>JANDJT010000141.1:2761353-2778838 GCA_024331685.1 Stegophilus panzeri | reverse complement strand
TGTGTGTGTGTGTGTGTGTGTGTATATATATGTGTGTGTATATATATATATATATATATATATATAATTTCATTCAGAGGATGTGTGCTTAATGTCAGATAACGGGTGACGCAATACCAGTGATATTAAGCTGTGTCTGTCAGTCATGCATGGAAAATTAATTCAGGCATGCCTTCTGAGATCAAGACGATCATGGAACACTAAAAGCATTCATTCTTGCATTAAGTGCTGTGAGAATAACTGCGTCAGCGTCTCTGATGTGCTGGAAAACAAAACTCAAGAAGAGGCCTTTGATGTATAATATGTCAGTAGCATGTGAGAAAAGTCTTTATACTACAATGTTGTTGAATTTGTAACTTTGATTGGTCTAAAAGTGTTGATTTGATTTTCCATAACAGCAGCTCAAACAGTAATTTCAGCTGCAAGGCAAATCATAGATTTATATTAATGCACTCATTCAAATATGTTGTCATTTCTATAGCAACAACTTATACAGAAAATTGTATGCTGGACACTCCACATAAGCAGTTTAAAAACTCGTATGATAGTTAATGTGATTAGCTCTTTTGGAAGAAATCTCCAATGTCAGCGCTTGGTCGCAGTCAGGGGTAAAGCTCAAACTTTAAGTTTTGAAGCTTAAACTTTAAGAGTGCTTTGTGCTATATGATGCTTTTTTGTCTTATTAACTTTGAGAGAGTAAAGAGGAAGGCTGATGTAGGAAACACAGTTTACAGCTGCTGAAACCTAAGTGATAACGGGAACTAACTTATTTCACTGATGTTCCACAACATTAAATAAAATTGTAATCATTGACAAATTGCTGTAGCATAAGAAGAATAAAATTCTTTAGGACATGCTGTTATTGGAAAATGATAAACAGCCCTCCTCTCCTTGCATCACACCACCCGTCATTGATTATTTTCTTTCTAAAGCATACCCCCACTGTGTGTCATTCTTTATATTAACCCATTTTACACATGCACTTTCCGATGAGAAATATTACTGGCAGGGTGATGCAGCAGTTGATAAATTTAAGGTTTCTTTTTTTAAAATCTGTTTTGTTTTTCAATTTTTTTAATTTTCCCTTGGAGATTAATAAAGTCTCTCTATCTATCTTAATTTCAGTTTCCCAGATTTCTTCTTGGAGATTAATAAAATCTATCTATCTATCTATCTATCTATCTTATCTGTCTGATCTATCGATTGTTCTATCGTTCTATCTAACCATCGTTCTATCTTAATTTCAATTTCCCAGATTTCCCCTTGGGGATTAATTAAGTCTTGTCTGTCCGTCTGTCCATTCGTCTGCTGATTCCCACTCACTAACTATTCTCCCTTATCACGACTGCTACCAACCATGGAGGGTGACCGTCAGCACATGCTTCCTCTGAGACACATGAAGCTGAACAAAGTCAGAGGAGAGCACTACCCGCCCTTGTCTGCACACACGAGCTCGCATACACACAGCGTTTGGCCAGTGTGGTTTTGACTGACGGATGATTGTTTCATTATTGGGATTCAAACTCGTGATCCAATGACAATAGGGAGACTTTTTAAAAGCAATTAAACCTGCCAACCTTGAAGCATTTTGCATAGTTGCTGTGCATTGCATCATCAGAGTACGCTGTTACGAGTTCACTCACTCAAAAATACACCAAATGAGTTTTCTTTTTTTTTTTGCTGATAAAAATGGCAACTTGCTCATTTCAAATCGCCCCTTCTCCCGTCTCACGTTAGTAATCTTTCGGCTGGTGTTCTCGTCTCTACTCGATTTGACCACTTGAAAGATGTGGCCTCGCTTCCTGTCAGGGTAAAGGAGAATGTTTTGCATATGCCAAGGTGAAATCAAATCTATTAAATGTTGTATAATCAGCAAGAGACACATTTTCAGCCAAAAGAGTAAAAAGTCTGAAAATGGTATAAACTGAAGTGTGCATATATACAGGGTTTTACAGCAACCACCAGGTGCTTCGGGGGAGAAAACCTGCCACTTGTCTGTTTTAGTGAAAACTGTAGACTCTACATGGATGCTTTCTTATTAATTGCTATATCTTTTTCCAAGAATAGGAAGAAAGACATTTTTCTAGTGTCACACATCTGCTTAAGACAGGTAATTACTGAAAGGTTTATGCTGTATCCTTCCCTTAATTGAGAAATGATTGTATGATCTTCGCATTGATTGTACCATTATTTTGCTGTTCATGCTGCAGCTGGAGGCTGAGGAAAATGTTTTATTGGCAGAGAAACCACTGTAGTATATTGGAGCAACACAGCCCTGCTTTCTTCTGCTTTCTTCTGCTTTCTTCCAGCTTTGATATCCCAGAATCCATTGGAAGAAGACCTGTTGCTCATATTAATTTTCTTATCAAATCTGAGGACATTTGAACCTTTTAACAAAAATGCTTTATTCATTTTGGGAAAAAAAAAGTGCCTTGAAGTGAACTCTTGGTGAGACTCTGGTCGTACTTCTCCACTCAGGGCACTTTACTGTTGCTAGGCAGCTTAAAAACTGGGCCATATAAAATAAACATTGTCATTAGCACAAGTCTTGCTATCACTTCAGCGCTGACCTCGGACTCAATCACTACTATTAAAAAGTTGACCTAACTGTGATACTCCAAAGGTCGCATACTAATGCAGAGCAGCACATGAATTTTTCACAGAGACTTCATTAGACTTCTCATAGTCATCCCCCCTCTGCAGACCTCACCTACATCCCTCTGTCCTATGAATGACTGATGTTTGAAGAGGTGGAACAGAGTCTCAGCCTGTGTTATAGACTGTGCTGACTCACACATCTCGTAACTGGTTAATAAAAATAATAAACATTTCAGATGTGATTGTGGCACTTGAGCTTAACTGATTCATGATAATGTGCTGTTTAACCCTCTACCATGTACAATGCATATGTAAACGCTCTCTTAATGAGCCATATTTAGCTGGATCATCATGTCCCTGGTATTATATACTGATAGCGTTTCCATCCATATGTGCTTTCTTCACTTAAACTGAACAGTTACTTTACGGACACAAATTGGATCATTATAAAGAATTTATTTGACTATTATTCTGAAGATAATTGAAATTGTTGTATTGACTATGCCCAGTGTTTGTGCAATGCCTATGATTGATTTTCTGTCTTTTCTCAGATTCTAAATGGCTTGCTTTTCTCCCATAGACAGCTCTCTGATCTTCATGTTGGCTTATCCTTTTTAACAACAAATGCAGTCATCACAGGTGAAACTGAAGGCTAAAACCAAGAGTAGATGTTCAGAACTATTTATTTTTTAAACAATCAATCTAACAGGAAACACCTGGGTAACAAGAAATTCCTTAGTCACATGTTTCAATATTTTTGCTCAAGTAAGTAAATACAGAAAGTCTTAACAGCACAGTCATAGCTCTGTCCGTGTGAGAGAGAGAGAGTATTAGTGGCTTAAATATGGGTCATGTTTGTCTCTAAATTTTCATTTACCAGGCTCACCTCTTCTGAATTTGGTGCTTAGCCTTTGATGCCTGGCAAACATCTGTTCCATGTACTCTGTATTCCATCCAATGACCGCTTTAGACCAGACGCTTTTTAATCATTCATGACGTTGTAATTGAACATTCAACCTCAGTAGGCTGGTTGATATTGATTTTTGTTTCTTGGTGATGATTTAATCATACAGAGATGATCTATAAAGCTGATCATCTGAAAAAGTTGCCTTGTACAACTAAGCGGCATGCTTGAGCAGTAGCAGGTTTAGGCTATAATTAAAGAACGCATGAAGGATTTTAATCAGGGATAAAGCTTTTACGAAGCATTTTATGTCACATTTATGAATCCTTTTATTCACTCATTAAGTTACTGTTCTAACAGACCATAAATTGGCACATAAAGCTCAGCTCAATCACTAAAATGAATTTAAATGGCTTTTGTTGTTTTGCCTGTCAAGTCAAATAAGCCTAGATACAGCACAATCTACCGAAAATAGACCAGAAATGCAACTTTTGATAGGAAATTCAGTGTATTCCCAGTCTTAGGTGATTTTTACACACAGGTTTTGCCTTGATAAGATGTGTGTATTCCACCCGATAGATGGAATTTTTTTTTATGTCTCTGTTGATTGCAGTCAAATTCCTCCTGTAATTATTTAGATGCAACAAACAAGATCGTAATATTTTGGCAGAGCTCTAATTTTATATTAATAAAAAAAATTTAAAGACTTTTTAACAGTTGAAAACATAGCAGGTTTGTTCCTTTCTGGTTTTTCTTTCTTCTTTTTTTTTTTTTTTTTTTTTCAACCAGGAAAACAAACATTGACATGCCAGGCAGACAAAATAGGCTCACAGCGTGACCATATCGAGCAAAAGCAAGATCATCTGGTGACAGTTAGGCTTGGTCGATATAATGATTTAGCCATGAGTCAAGTCATCATGGTCATGGTGAGAAGCCATATGTTCTTATCTTTGTTCTGCTCAAGGATACTGATGTTCTGCCTTTTGTAAAAATCATTGAGAAAAGAAGGAAATGGACACATGTGCTGTCTGAACAGGATAAGATTTGTCCTGTTATGTTGCCGAAGGATTTCTGGAACCTTGCAGTGGATGGGTTACAACAACAGAAGACCACATCAGGTTCAACTCCTGTGTGTGTATGAAGCATCATTTCTCTGACGAGTTATTTTTAATTTCTATATTTTATTATTGTTGGGTTTTTTTTTTTTTGTAAACTCCACTAATACATGGTTTCATTAAAAAACACTGCTTCCTTGAGTCCTTATACTGAAAAAAAAAGTGAGAACTCTTTTTCCCACCGAACATAATGGAAGTTATTTCTACCGATCATTTTACAGAAGATAAAATACGCCATAATCTTTCCAGATATGTGCGTGCACAGTCCACAAAAAATGTACTGACATGGCAAATTCAAATGGGACTCAAATCTCAGAGATGGTTACATTACCCCACCACCCCGTTTAAAACGAATCAGGTCCGAATAGACCTGAAGACACGACCAAACAGAGATACATGACACAACAGGAGATTTCAAAAAGTCAAATTTGGAAGAATATAATGTGGGGGGAAAAAGTTTGTTCATCACTTTTTGGAATATGATTTAGATATTTATTATTAATAGCATCTTAACTTTAATTTGTTTTAAAATGGTATTTGTGCTAATAAAGGAATGTCCTTTGTTGGTGTCATCATTTCAAAGTAAGGATGTGCAAACTTTTGCACTCTACTATATGTGGCTTGGCAGGAGTTTATTTTTCTTTAAACTCCTCCACAGTGGAAACAACAGAACTCGATCCGAAATTATTTAAACCCTGACAGAAACGGCTGACATCTTTCGTGCGCTTCTGTCTGAACCCTGATATGAATGCTACCCATAGAGCCATACAAGTTTTGGCAGGGGAATATCTGCCTCACCAGGCAAGAGAACATTTGATTAATTCTGTGCATTAGCTCGGCAGTGGGGCTGCATTGACGTCTGCTGATAAGTGAGAACAGGCACGGCATCATTAAGATTTAGTGTGAATGAGGGGTGACATGTAAAAGAGGTAATGTAGTGCTCCAACTCATCAGCAGAAAATGTAGTCGTGGCACGCTAAAGGCCATAGCCATTCTGTCTAGACATGATTAGACCTTCATAACTTAAATAGTTTCTATAGGGAGACTGGACAGTGTGACTTGATCACTTGCCTGCTTTGGGTTTAAATCCAAGGTCACGGTATTTGAAATAGAGCTAAAGATCAGGGCTTTTTAAAAAAATAATTAATTGCATGATCACGTTGCTAAGAATTAGGTGGTGTAGGTGATCGTGATCTCTTGATTAGTTCAGTGTTCCTTGGTGGACTATGGCAAAGGACACATCTGAAGGTTAGAGGGGCTCATCAAGCAATTTAGTTGACGTGTAGCTACACAGTGCTGTCAGTCTTTGATACACACACTCAGTGTAGATACATGCTAAAGAATCATTCCCCAGTTAACATACATTTTGCCTATATAGTGCATAATCACGGAGTTAGCTTATATTTCCTTTTGCAGCATTTAGCAGAACCCTTTTTTCCAAAGCCACATGCTTTGTACTCTCCAAAAACACTTCTCCTCATGCTAGTACAAAGTTGCATTAAAGCCACACTAGAACTTGCTTTATCAGATAGTGTTATGACAGATATGGCACATTGCACTAGTATAGTATTATGCACAGTACATGTTAAGTAGATAAATATACAGACTGATTCTATAATTGATACATACTGTATATGTGTGTACATTTTTACATTTTATTTATTTGGCTGATGCCTGCTTTGTCCAAAGAAACTTAGAATTGAGACAGGATATAACTTGAGCAACATAGGGATTAAGGGCCTGGCTCCAGGGCGTAGTAGTGGCAGTTTGGTGATGCTGGGATTAAAACTCATGAATTTCTACTCAGTGGCTCAATACTTTAGCCACAGAGCTACCACTGATTTATCCTACAGAAAAGAGTGGGGGAAAATGAGGGACCTGAAACCATTTTTTGTTTGTCTGCTTCGCACCCACTCTACAGCCCTGGTATTTATGGTATTTCCTACTTCTGCTATTAAATAAGTATTACCAGCTGATCCTTTGTGTATACTGCACCACAAATGGAGGGATGAAAATATTAGATGTGAATGGCTATTTGTCTCAGCTGTCCACTCATGATTTATATCACCCAATACCAGGTCTGAATGGGGCCAGAGATCTTCTAAAGTATTGATACCTCGTGCAGCACCACACACTGTTTGTGTGCAATTATCTCTTTTGGGTTTTTATGCTCGTGTGGCCTGAGAATGATTTGAAACCTGAGCAGATTTTCTCCCTGCTGAATGATACAGTACCTTATGGCTGCAGTGGAAATGCATTAACGTTCCTCTGTAGAAAGTTGGCTTTGATGGAGGAGGTCTGTGCGTTGGTATGCTGGCACTGCAATTCTACTGATGCTGATGGAAGCAAAACTATTTTTTCCTTTCGTCCTTTAAAACATTCAAACGAGTGTGAATCAGCTTAATGTAGGATTGACTGCACCTGGTCCAACCTCGACTTTTTTTGGGTTCTTTCTAGAGAACGCTTTTGAATCCACCTTGTGCTCCAGAGGTGGCTCAATACAATCCCGATGATATTTTAGTCTTTCAACCCCTGCAGAAAGTCAGCAATCCTGGATGAGTTTCTAAGATCAGATCCAAGGCCTACACCCTCTACCAAAATTTCAGTTTCCTAACATGAATGCCCAATCATCCCCAATGAGCAATGAGTCAACTGGCAGAGCAGAGGGATTGATTGTGTGGTTAGCATGGATTATTTCCCTTTCTGCTCACTTTTGTCGAACTCTGCTTTCTTCCCTTCCCCATAATAGTAGAATCACTGCCAGTGTAACCTCCCAGACTCCATGAAACTCTTTTTGGCCACTAGTCAATGCAGGGAGATTAGATTTAAACAGTGCATACTTCCCCAAAATACCAGTCACCTTAAAATAGCATGTTTTGGCTCGTGCCAATGTTATATAAACTTGTTGTTTTTTAAACCTCTCATCCTTTTCATGTTAGATTATAGCTCTTTGCATTAGTCAGAATCTGTCTAGTAGAAAAACTGATGCTGGGTAGATTTGTGGAAGCTTGTTTATATGCAGCTGTGAAATTCTCCCAGGTGATGAATTACCTCTGAAAGCAGTCGCTGTGAAGGGATCAGACTTAATCTGATTTATTTCAGCCACTCAGGCCCAGGGTGTGTAGTTGATCATATTCATCTTAAAATGAATGATTGTTTCATTCATCTTTTTTTTCCCTTCTTCTTCTGAATGCCAAATTGAATAAGATTTGGATGGACATTACAGCTGAGAGAAAAAAATGCAGATACATGGTCAATTAATATGATGGACAATTTTTATAGTAGTTGGCAGTAACTGTGTGTTTTAGCTAGCAGTCATAATCTGTTTGAAGTGTCTTAGTTGTATTTCTTTTCCTTTCTGAACTACATTTGGTGCGCTTTCCCTCAGTTTCTCAGTAAAACAGATCAAATAAATGTTTGGAAGTAAGACTCTGGGATTTGTCACTAGGTCTAATTTATAGAGTCTGCGTAAATGCACAAGTAAGCAGCCAGATCAGGTTGAACTTGTAAGGCAATGGGAGAGCCCTGCTCTGTAAATCGTTCCTAGCTTTGTGGTTGTTAGCTTTTCCCACAGCTGGAGGCCATATTGCTATGTGCCGTTTCTGTTCTCTAAAACCAGCCCCAGACTGTAATTCAACCTAGCTTTTCCATATACACTGCCTTACTTGGAGAAAAAAAAACTGGATGAAAGCCCTGCATGTAGCTGTCAGTGGTGCTGACAAATGTGTGTATGGATGAGACGGCCATGTTGTGGTTTGAGACATAACAAACTCTATGTCAGGCCTCCCAGACCACAGATTGGCCTTTCCAAGTGGGAGTATGGCAGCTTTTCTCAGAATTCTAATGCTGCTGCTGCAGACAAAAATAACCTAGGCAACATTTAGACTTGTGAGCCTATTAGGAACTAGTTGTTCCAAGAAATGTGTTGGGCACTGACATCTGGGGCAGAAATGGATTGAACACATGTCCATCCAGGTCTACTGAAGTGCTTTCTCTTCTTATCCTATATTATTATCATATGATAATGCATTTATGATTACTCTGATTTACTAATGTTCAAATATAGTGCTTAATCCTATGTATCAAAAGAAATTTTCTGTCTATGGCAGTTAAAAAAAAAAATCAAACCTAATACCTGGATATTTCAGATATGTATTTAATTTTTAAGAAATTCCAACTTCTTGCATGCCACATACTTGCACTCTTATTATTCAGTCAGTTTTTTTGCATAGTAAGCTGGCCTAGATGAAGTGTTTAAAGCCACATGTACTGCAGTCTTTTGGGACATCTGTTATTTCAAGCCTTTGTTATATTTCTTATTATTTTGAGACATTCCTACTCATGTACCATGGTTATCATCTCAGTGCACAGAGTAGAGGTGTAAGAGCCAGTGTAAATGCAGAATGTTTTTTTGTTAAATATAAGTGTGTTGGGGTGGGGGTTAAGTTAAGTGTTCACAGAAGAGGTGGGTCTTTAGCTGTTTTTTGAAGATAGTGACCGATTCTGCTGTCCGGATTAAGCTTGGAAGTTCATTCCACTACTGGGGTAGTCAGTTTGAAGGTTCTGGAAAGGGAGCTTGTGCTTCTCTGAGTCGGCACTACCAGGCATTGGTCGTTAACAGATCGCTGGTTGTATGAGGGAACATAAACTTCAAGGAGGGTGTTGCAGTAGGGGAGGTGCTGTTCCAGAGCATTGAGGCCTTGAATTTGATGGCAGCTACAGGAAGCCAGTGGAGGGAGATGAAGAGGGGTGTGACATTAGTTCTTTTGGGCAGGTTGAAAACAACGTGTGCTGCTGCATTCTGAATCATCTGAAGGGATTTGATGGAGCTGGCTTGGAGGTCCAGGAGTAGTGCATTTCAGTAGTCCAGTTTTGAGATAAGAAGAGCCTGGACTAGTAGCTGTGTAGCCTGTTCACTGAGATAGGGTCTGATTTTCTTGATGTTGTACTGAATAAACCTACAGGATCATGCAGTTGTTGAAATGTGGTCTGTAAAGGTCAAGTTTTCATTGAAAGTCACCCCAAGGGTTCTGGCTGTCCTGGTTGCCTTGAGTGTGACATGGACTGGACTGTAGAATGGATATGCCTTTATGTTCATTTGATAAGTTGTATAGGCTGCTTATTCACTCAGTTGCTTACAATTTTTTTGCAGATTGCAGTTAAATATCAGTTCAATCGATATATGTTTTATCATTTAATCTGTTGGAGCCATCATGTCCACTGACATGCAGTAAAAATCTGGGTGTTTTTGTTTCTTTGCCTGCAAGGCAATTCTTGTAAGCAATGTTAGAACCTCTTCCACAGTCATGGGCTGCATGATATTTTTAAAGAATGCAAGGACCTGTGAAATGAGCTTGAGAACTGTGTGTGTGTGTGTGTGTGTGGCCATTCCTTTGAGACCTCCTTGCTCCAGAAGTGTCAAAAACTGAACAATTCCCAATGTGCATTTGGGCATGTGTCCGTTGATGCCCAAGCAAGGTTTTGTCGATGCATCAGGCAAGCATCTCGAAATTAATTGTCTAAAAGCATCTAGAAAATAATCTGTCTACGTGGTGTGCTTTAGAGAAATTCCCCCAGAGTGTTAAAGTGGGTAGTGGCTGATTGAACCTGCTTTATTCTCTTTTTTTCTCTCCCACCAGCACATCACTCCAGACAGCTACATCCCCTGCCTGACTGACCTGTGCAAAGCATTGTGGGAGGTGATGCTCAGTTACTACCGAACCATGCAGTGGCATGAGGAGCATGACAAAGAGGAGGTGAAGGATGCTGACACAGGTAACTTATTCATACCTTACTATGCCATCCTGTCCCACTATTAAAGTCCCTCAAGCTCTCTTTACTCTCCCAAATGCATAGATTTTACTGAAAGGTATATTCATGCCAAATTCTATTAATATTAATATGACAGCTTGAATAATTATACAGACAAATATGGTATTGATTGAAAGCTTGCATTTCACATGTTTGACAAAATGTTTCAATGAGTTCCAAAGACAGTTGTTTTTTTTGTTGTTGTTTTTTTAAAGGGAAATTTATCTTATATGGGTTTTGCACTTTATTTAGGATTTTCTGTTCTCGATTTTGTACATTTTTGTAGCCTAATGCCAGGAAAGGTGATTGAACAGTGCAGTAATTCCTTTCTTTGCGTTTGAACGTTGCTGTAATTTAAATAAAAGGCAGACTGCTCCGCTTTGTGTTGCTTGCAGAAAGTGTACATGATTCATTTCATGAATATGAAAATGAAAATACAAAATGAAAATAAATTTTTGATTATAATATAAACTCATACGCATCATTTTCACTGATGTTTAACACCTTCTAGACCAAATGGAAACAGATCTTGGTTCACCATTGGTTGACACAAAGAGTCTGATTTGTGAATATTCATACATGGTTTAATGCTTATCTTTAAAACTTTTCAACTAAGCTGGGTTTGTGTTTATGAAAAGTTGTTATTTTTCCTGTCCTGGCCGAGTAGTAGTTGCCAGAAGTATAATTCAATCTTGCCTTGTTTACACAAATTCTAGCACTGAATGTATTTTCGTGAAGGTACAGCGCAAGAGTTTAATGGCCGTTTAAAGTGATTTTATCCTAGCCGTGCCAACGACTAAGTGGACTGTCACACATCTGGTGTGTCGCATTCAAATGCAGCCCTCTCCAGCTCTTTAATTCTCATGACACAGTTGCCCTCATTCTCCTCTTGTTAGTTTTTTAAAAGGCTGCAGGGGGATCTGTACTCGAGCCAGCGGCTCCGTTATAGGTGATCCTAAATCAAAGTGATCGGAGGGAGATAGAGTTTCACCCACTGCCCTTGCAGCTGATGGATTCATAGGCATTACATTAGCTTTTTACTGCAGGAGGCATTGCTTCTTATATAGAGGAAGTGTCATTTCTTACTGTCCGATGATGGCTGGGGGTGAAGGAGCCCATGTAGGTAATTGAGGGGGCTGTTCATGGGCATGTTTGAGTGCAATGTGTTTTTGGAGCATTTGCTTCAGCACCTTCCCTTTAGCTTTAATGTTTGAAGTTCTTGAGTAGGCCTGAAATAAAATGGTGCTTGTAGTTGGTCAGGTCTGACATTGGGAATTCATTGAATCACTCTAAAGCACCATTGTAGCCACTCTAGTGAATGGACTGCAGTATACATTAGAGTAGCAACATGTTTCACTTGAATGTTATCGACTCAGACTTGCTGTTGAACTTGCCCAGACTGATCTGCGTACTTGCACCTTTATTAGAGGACAAATGGTTTGCCTCGCGAACATAGCAGCTGCAAACCTATTTATTGTATTGCACATTTCAAGCTGTGTTCCTGTCAGGCTGCATTCTCAATGGTATATTAACCAGTTGAAGAGCAAATCCAGCTTTTGCATTTGCCTGGCAGACAAGTAGGTTTAACAACCAGAACATAAACCTACTCCATATTGACTTTGACATTTTCATTTGATATGCATAGTTTAAATGTCATGCACTTCAAAATGCTGCAACTCTAGTGCATGGTTCCAAGTCCAACCACCTGCTGCACTACACACATTAGCTGCTGTGCGATATGGTTGGAATCGTTTTTATTAGGCAGATTAATTAGTGTTCACAAATGACAGACAATCTTTTTAGAATCAGGAACACATAAATATGTGGAAAGAGACAAACCAGAGAAGAATAAAATGCTAGTATAGCATAGACAATTTACAGGCAGATATATCAAGAGAAAATAAAGATGCTAGCCAGAATCAACTATTATTTTTAATTATGATGTGAAGATTGAACATTGCAGCTCTTAGCCGAAAGCTTTGCCAACAAACTTGTTAACTTTTGTTAATATCAACAACTTTTCAGGACGATTGTTACACAGATGTGCCCTCTGCTTTTATATCCTATAGTCTGTATTAATGCACTTAACTAGCTCAATAACTTGCCAAATATTATTGCATTATGTTAACTACCATATTTGAGCCCAGTGGTTTCCAGGCAGTCACAAACATGGGACTGGGCAAGTACATTATAGATTTTACTTTTTCAGTGGGCTAGCTAATGAATGTATCCTTTGTCTACCATTGGCCTTCGATGTGAGTCATGGTGGCTACATGACCTTTTTAATATATTTTATGTATACATAAATCGTTACAAATAAATTGCTGGGTAAAAACCGCCTTTTATAAACCATTTTTAAAGCTTAATTTTGTTTTTCGTGGCCGAGTGTCCCCTTGTGTCTCGATACCGTCCCTCCCCATCACAGCTACACTCCAACACGGTGCTATTGCATACAGTGTCTCATAACCCTAAGTTATTTCTGTATTCTTCTACAAACTGCACCAATATTAGTCATTTATTTCACCATACTGTGCAATATGTAAATATTTGTCAATATTTTGATCATCATAATTATTCATCTTATTATATGTTGGCATACTTTTGGCAGGCTTTTTCCCAAAGGTATGTATTAAATATAATTGGTCATCCAAGATCTGTCTAAAGTTCCATCTGTACATCTTTTTTGCATAAACAAAAGCGCAAAACATACATATATTAGTTAGGTGTTGCAATAGCACAAAATTTTATTTTAAAGCATCGGTATTTGGCAACTGTACAACCTTGAATATAGATGTCACTGTAGATAGCAGGTGGAACACTTGTTTTTGTTCTGATGTCTGTGAGATTATTAGGAACATGTGTTAACCACTGTATATGAGTGAAGAACAAGCCAGTTCCATGAGGTGATTCCTATCTAAAAAGAAATCTTTATTTATTGTGGAGTTCAGGTTTCTCATTTCACCCTGCCTGCGACTCTCATAACCATCATTTGTTCACTGAAGCATGGAGCTCCATTTTGGTGTGCTGGTCTGAGAAAACCCTTCACATTGTGAACTTTTGACATTATCCACCATATATAGTTCTGAGAACTCCACATGTTCCTGAACTGAAATGTTTCTCATTTGCATTTTACTCAACTCTGAGTAGGCTTATAGCTTTTTAACATCTGGTTACCTGCAAAAGTGTAAAAGGAGGAAAAATACATTTAACGATTTCATTCCAGCTGTGCCACAGGCGCATCATGTGCATTTTGACAGCTGGTATCTCAATACAAATTGAGTTGATTATGTTTTACGGCTTGATCAAAGTCTGGCATTCTCTCGGTGAGGAAATCACACTTAGCTAGTACGGTTTTAGTCATCTTTAGGTAGACACTATGCTGCGTTTTAAACTCTCTACTCACCCAACATGATCTTCTCTCTAAACAAGTCTATGACTACAAAAAAATTTATTAATCTGAGGACCCCTGCATTAGCGGGCATGCTCACATTACTTGCATGTATAATGGCAGACACTTATGTAACCACTCGTGCATGATGCCATCACGTTTAAAAATACACATACACAGAAGTACAAACCATTCCTTAATGGGTTAAAAAACATTTAAAATGAAAGTTTGGCCAAAATATAAATTTAGCACCAGTGCTCAGTGGAAAAATGAGATGCTTTGGACGCTTAACATGTCTTGGTTGATTGATTTCATATGAGGTAAGGTGGGGGAATATGTAATTATGTAAATTTAGTTATAGGCTAGACTGTTGATTTAAAGATGACAGGAACTGATGGTGTGTCTTACTAATGACTGCTTTACTCACAATCTAGCAGGAATGTAAATAATTACTATGCTGTGTCTTTGTGCTCATTCTTTACAGCTCTTTCATTGTCAAAGAAAACACAGCAGCAGATGTTACAAAGAACTAGTATGTACTGGTTCTTTGTAATCTGCAGAAAGTAAAGCGAAAGGGTGTGGATACAGTGCCGAGCTGTCAGGCCATGGCTTATCTGATATAAGCTCGGGATTCTTGCTTGTGTCGTGATTTAGATCACCTGGCACAGATATATGAGCAGAGCAGCAATAAGGTTCTAAGGTAGTTTTAAGGCTCTCCATTTTCAAATTCTGCCTTCTCAAAACTTTCCACAGCAAGGAAATTGAAGCAAGCTTTATTGTTTTCTCATAAAAAATATTACATTCCTGACTGTGTAGTTGCCTTCGTTTCCTTTTTGTGGCCTCGGGTGCACAATCTGATGAATCTTGGTTGAAACTATGCAAATACGCTGTGATTATGACCTACATGCTAACAAAGTCTTTTCATATTTAAAATTCTCACAGACACCTGTTGGTTTAATCACTACTAAACCAGGATAAAGTTAATTAAAGGGATTTTTTATTTTGTAGTAGAACAAGTTTTGTGAGTTTTGTCTAGATATATTTAAAAAAAAAAAAAAAAAAAAAAAAAAAAAAAAACTTTGTACATTTAGCCAAATCTTTCATAATTGTGGTAAAGCTAAATTTAACTAAATCACTCATGCATAAATTATTTTCTACCCATTTTTTTTATGTGAAAATAAAAATGACCATTATGGGATTGTACACCAAAAGGTTATTTATTTTTTATATTTATTTTTTTAAATGAACCTTATTACCCAACCATCATCTCACATTTACATTTATGGCATTTGGCGGATGCTCTTATCCAGAGTGACTTACATTTCTCTCATTTATACAATTGAGCAGTTGAGGGTTAAGGGCCTTGCCCAAGGGCCCAACAGTGGTAGCTTGGCAGTGCTGGGGCTTGAACTCCTGACCTTCTGATCAGTATGCAGAGCCTTTAACCACCAAGCCACCACTGCCCCATCTTTTAATGCAAACTGATTGCTGTGACTTACTATTGCTGTGTCTCAATTCGCCTACCATCCGTCCTAAATAGTATCTGAGATTAGAATTAGTGCGTCGCAAATCGTAGTATGTTGAAATCAGTATCCCAGAGGTACCTGGATGATTTTGAAAATGTGGATCCATGGGCACTTTTTCAGTTAATATTGCACACAACTCCTTTAAGTGAGGGAGGAGGAGTTCACTGAATTGGACCCTCGAACATAGCGGATGGGTATAACACATTTAGAGAGCTGTAAATGAAATGTGGAAAAATAACTCAAGGAATATTGAATGAAGAAAAGCTGAAATGCAAGAAGGAGTTTGTTTACAGTGACAATGTGTGTAACTAGGCAACAACGTTTTCTTCCGTTGCATGACATGATAGTATGTCCCAGTGCTTGCATGATCTTTTGCTACACACTCAAAAGTATTCTCAAAAGAGTGCATACTTTTAATGCATAGTATAAGTAGGCGAATTGGGACGCAGTATATAATTGTTTGTTTGAGGCTTGTGTCCACACAAGGTGAGCTTCATGAGCCAATACTTAAAGCATGCTTTGCTCCTTTGTAAAGTGAAGTAAACTTTATTGTTCTGTGTTTTATTCTTAGCTAGTGCTTGGTTTCAGCTGGCACAAAACAATAAAAATGAACACTTCCTGGAGTGTCTGCATACTTAAGAAAAAGGCCTGAGAAACTTTTTTTCCCACAGGATGTAGTTGTATATTTTTAGTAACATGTCTGTTTGGTCAGGATACACAGTATATTCCCTTGGGTTATTTATACAAGTCATTTTATATTACATAAAAGGTGACCTAATCTTTCCAGACACTTGAAGTGCAGTGCATATGAATATTGATATAACCGAATTGGACAGGACTAAAATGACAGAGATCCTCGGGTAATATCCCGGAGTAATCCTCTAAATACTCAGTTAAGGGGTATTTGTTAAGGATTACTAATTCCTGTCTACACTAATGAAGGAAAGCACTGTAAATGGAAATGCATTAATAAAAAAAACTAATTCCACTTGTCTTTTGAGGCCTTGCAGAGAGGTGTAATGGTACTGAAACACACAATTTTAAAGTCTCCATGGAAATGCTCATTGCGTGCAGCAAATTAAAAAAAAAGTCCTGCAAAGAGAGACAAAAGACAACAGATGAAACGTATTGCACACATGCAGAACTCTCATGGATTTGGCATCTGAGGTGTTTTAACGTGTTTTCTTTTTTCCAGAAAAATCACTGAACATTCTTGAAAATCACTGAGCAATGTAGAGTAGATTTATTATCATCAGTAATAATGATGAAGTAAATATTTCATTGTGGCGATGAGGTTGTTTGCCTTTGCTTCCGCTTTGGAAGTAGAAAATCACGACATCGAAAGTGGCATATCGCATGATGTACTAGTGATTTATTCGTATTTTAGCAATGAAATATTTTCAATTAATGATGTCATAAATCTCCTCGAATTCAGTCAGTAAGAAGATAAAAATTTTCACTGGCTCTTTGTCCTCCATGCTTGTTTTCCTTGCCTGCCCCCCACCTTTTGACTTGGTCAGGAAGCATCACTGCACTTTTCTGAAAGGCTGCATTTCTCTTATGCAGCTGCTTTGTATAGGATTACATGTGAAATGTGCACTGAAAGTTGAAAAAAAGTGTGAGAGCACCCTAACTCAGCATCTAAACTCGGTTGGCTCAAAATGGTCCATCTGTAGACTCCCTTAGGAATTTTACTCAGTGTATGAATTTTTGGCCATCTGTATTGAATTGTTCAGCCTCTGTGAGTCTGGTTATCATGAACATACAGTGTCTGTGTTGTGTTTTTTTTTTTTTTAACCTAAAGCACACAAAGGCAAATCAGAAAGGGCATGGTTAGAAAGTTTGAGTCTGCAGATATGGTTGTACAGACCTCCTGTGTCCCTGTTTTATTATTAAAACCTTAAAGTGATGTTGCAGCCTTAAAAATTATCCGAATTTCAGAACAGCAACAATGATTTTAATCAAATCAAGTGTGCCTGGTCAAGGAAATCGTCTATTTGGTTCTTTCTTTTTCCTTTTTTTCTTTTCTTTGTCTGTGAATTCCTGAAGCAGTTTTAGGAATCCTTTCTGAAAGGCAAGCCATGTTGTTCTGAATAGAGCCTTTAAGGGTTCATATATAAGGGTTTTAGGCTTAACCTTATAT
>JANDJT010000141.1:2732041-2761347 GCA_024331685.1 Stegophilus panzeri | reverse complement strand
AATATTTTTTATTATTTTTATTATTATTATTATTTTTTTAATCCCTGGGATTCGTGGTGGTGCAACAGAAAAACATTGCCAGGATCATCAGAAGAGTGCACGTTCAAATCCTGATGATGCCAAGGGAGCAAAATTGGCCATGCTGTCTGTGTATGAGGGATGGCACCTCCCCTGTCAATCACTGCTCATGAATGCAGAAGAGGGTAGATGGCACTATTCTTCGAGTATGTGTTTCCGTAAGTTACACAATTGAACCAGTAGGTCGCACCAGGGAGTGTCTTAGATATTATGAGTAAGTCATTGTTTCATTCACTCGATACATTCATTTTAAAATGCCAAGTCTTCAAGAGATAATTTTTGCTATTATGTTTTATTATACTTGGCATGTCCAATCCACAAAAAGGTCTGGTGAATTTATTTTCAAGAAAGACTTTTCAGTCAGTGCAGGCTAGTTTTGTGAGAGAGTGGTCATGAATAAAGATAAGAATGTAATAAAAAAAAGTTTTAATATATGTATATGGAGAGTTTTCAACATTATATTGCTATATTAATTGTAAAAAATCTGTCATTTTTACACATTCATGTATAGCGGCTTATGCTGTGAACAACAAATTTGTGTATAGCGGATTATGCTATGAACAACACAACAGCAACGAATACAGCTTGTCTAAGTGCTACACACTTTTCAAATGCACTGTTCCGAGCCTCTTTCTCTTCTTGTTGAAAAGGTGGAAAACTCAACAATCGACATGCATGTATCAGCCGAGCCGACATTGGTGACTCAGCAGATCCAGATCAATACATCCAACCAATGATATGCTCCTTCACACTAATGTACTGTAGTCTTTAAAAAGCTGCCAAAGCAGTCATGTGTTTTACACATGTGGGACTTATGTGAACAAGAAATATGAGTCAGAACATGGAAGTGAACGAGAACGATTTGTTTACTTAAAAGATTTGTTCAAAAACATGGATTCGTTCATGAATGAAACACCACTAATGCAATTTGATGGCTTGACCTGTATCGAAGGAAGCTGACTGGTGAGGTGACCAAAATTGGAGAGAGAAGTAAAGGTTAAAAATCACCTTTGCATTAATGGTTTACAAAAGAGTAGGAGGAGCTGTCCATCAAACCTTTTGTGCAGGGAGTAAACATCGAGTGATAGATGAAAGGACATGTTTTATTATTGTGTGTTCAAATAAAATGGTGGTGCTTCAAGTGAGAGGAGAGTGTTCCCTTTTTTAAATAGAATGGCATTGTTTAATGGAAAATATTGCTTTATAAAGCATGTACGGGTAAGACGTATATTCAACATGATTTGTAAGCTATTATGTGCTGCTACTCAGAGCTTACAAGCGGTACACTTACATTACTAATTTCTGTTTATTCACACATCTCTGCTGACCGATCACTGAGGAGTGGCCAGTATAAATGCTTCACTTTTGAAGAGCAGTGTTTTTAAAATGATGCACTCCAACGCATCCAAAGTGCCTTTCCAACGCTGGAAGCTTTTTCAAAAGGAAGCCTGAATTAGGCTTTACATTGTAGCTACTGAGTCTGGTTTTATGTTTAAATATCAATTCGAAGCCACTGTTACCTTAATTTAATGATTATCTTCTTACTATTAAGTCTTTTCATTTGAGAGATTTTTGATTTTTGTTTTCTCCTAGCTGGTGTAACTTGAGAAGGACAGAGTAGGTTGGGAGTAGATGTCTTGAGGTAATACCACATTCTAATCAGAATTTGCTTTACCCCAACCATAGAAATGAAAGTGATCTCTTTCCTGCTCACTCCGCCTCTTTGTACCTGAGTGACCACAATTGAGACTGCATTTTTAACATCGTGTGCACATAATTTTTATACAGTAGTCTGTGATTGATTATAACACCTAAGCAACAGTAATATCAGAGTGCCTGGGTTATCATGGCATAATTATAGTCTTCAGCACTTGCTCTAAATGTGATGTTTTTGCCAAGTAGACCATGTGATTAATAAATCAGTAACTTAAACCAAAAGCATTAACTTGGATTCAAGAAACCATGGAACAGCAGTCAAGAGTGTTAGCCTTATGTTAGCCTTAAGGTTATCTATAAGCTAGTGTGCTCCAAAACAATGACATAATTTACATTTAGAAGGTATATGCATTCAAAATGTACAATCTCTGTCTACTACCAATACGGATCAACGGATTTTGATGACATCATTCTGTACTTCAGCTTCTCATCAGATTTTCTGTCCAATTAAATGCTCTCTAGAATCTGAAGTGTCCCATCCCAAACATTATAAACATCACCTTGCCGAAGTTATGAGAGAAATCATATCAGTAAGCATCGGTTGTAAATATGTCTTTGGCTTTTCAAATGTGCATGTTTTATTCCGTTTTCCAACTGTAAGTTGGTTAAGGAAATGGCTTGAATTCATTCACTTTGAAGAAGGAGGTATTTGTGCCATCTCGCGGCTTTGTGACAGTCATATTTCCATGGTACTAACTGCCAAGTGCAGCTTAGCCCAGGCTGTGAGGTAAGCTAAATGTTATTGGCTATGTAACAATGGGGGGAGCCACTCATTATGTCCTGCCCTGACTTCCTGTTTCAGCGGAATTTACGTCAACACATAACAAATAATGCTGCACATTTCAAGCCACTTCACGTAGCAGGGCTTAATTTGAATCTTTTCTGCACTGTCCCCTGTCCTGTGAGCCTTCATAGGAGGAATTTAGTCTAACTTTGACCAGCTTTTTCCAAAATGGTCTGACTGTATTGTCATTGGTCTTAGACCTTGACTCTATTGATGGGTCGATGGATTTCATTCGAATTAATTTATTAGTGTCATCATGCAGAGTGAAATTATTTCAGAAGCAAATATACCCAGGATCATTTATAACTGATCGGTCAGTGGCTGGGGTGTGTTGTTTTTCTCACTTTCTCATTGGTGGTGTGGAGAAAATAGAGAGAAGTGAAGATGGTAATGATTTTCTCAAAGAAATCCTTAGTTTTTGTATAAATAGATTATAAACTTTTTGTATAAATAGATTAATCCAAACGGTTATGGTCATAAATATAAACAATGCACTTTAGATTGTAATTTCCAGAAACCATTTTCTGAACTGTCTATCATAGGATTTGTGGCGTGCTACCTGTAATATCATAGCATTAGATTTTTATCATGATTTCTGCCTTGTGCTTCTGAAAAAGCTGAATTTTAATAGCACACACTTGGGTATGCGTGTGCGTGCGAAACATTGAGTAATGCACCAATCCCATGTCAAATTGACAATTACACCTCTCGTTGCCTGCCAGTGCCTGCTGCATTTATCTCTGCCCTTGTTAAGTCTACTCCTCTCATTTGGCAGTGCTGTCAACAGGTAAATTGCCTTTGCTGGCCTGTGACTGACTTTGCTGTCTAATTTAACACAGCGCATAATCTGCAACAATGGCATGTTCAGAAAAAATCCCTGTCTGGTTAAAAGTGATATCCAATAAAATCCTCAGGATTAGCTGTTAGAGCTGTTTTCTGCAGGATTACCCACTGGAAGTTAAGATTGATGGTGTTTCTTGGATTGCTCTGTGGTGTTTTTATGAAGAGATCATCAGGTTGTCTTTGGAAATGGAGAAAGAGAGTGAAGATATGGCTGAGGGTATAGTCATCACTTGCTGTAAATTCTCCTTCAGATGACACGGTTAAGCCGTGCGCAAAGATTTTTCTGTTTGACGACTTCTTTGTTTCTGCTGTTTCCAATTTCACGTCTACATTCATTTTGTTCTTTCCACAACAGAAGAAGCCATTTTGGATTAACCACAGTATTTTACTGCAAAGTTTGTATCTAATTATCTCAAAACTTGCACTTTTACATCCATGCTAATTAAGATTGTTGGGTTCCCTTCTCTAATATCCTATATTCATGAAGATGGAGAGGGATGCGGTTTGGTTTCCCTTCTGTCCAATCAAACTTTTCTCCCATTTTTGTCTCATTTCAGAAAGTTTTTTGAGTACAGGGTTGAATTTTTTGAATGATTTCAGTATTCTCATGAATGAGGTAATTTTTTTTGTCTTAGGTTTTTATTGTTTTTATGCTGAAAATTTCACTTTACATGCGTTATATACAATACAAAATACATTTCTGTATGTTAATGTTAGGTCAGTATGCAATTTGAGTGTTTGGCTGCATCATATTTTTTTTTAACTAAAGTTTAGATTATGTATTTAATTATGTATTTTGAATTATATCTTATGAAAATGGCATCCAAATGTTATTACATTTACATTGCATTTATGGCATTTGTCAGACGCCCTTATCCAGAGCGACTTACATTTATCTCATTTTTTTAAAATACAACTGAGCAGTTAATGGTTAAGGGCATTGCTCAAGGGCCCAGCAGTGGCAACTTCACAGTGCTGGGATTTGAACTCACGGCCTTCCGATCAGAAGTTCAATGTCCTAAGCACTGAGCTACCGTTTCCCGAAATGTTATTACACATAACTCTTGGTTAGGCCTGTCATAAATTACATTTGTTGGAGAAATAATTGACCCAGAAATGATTACGATAAATGATAATATTGTCATTTTAAGACCATTTTATGCCACTGATATAATTATGATTTTTACTTAAATATTTCCAAAATTCGAATTTTATTCGTTAGAGGAAAATACTAGTGTACACCTAGATTTGTAAATCGGCTGTTCACAAGAGGGCACAACGAATTAATACAAACCAAACAGTGTGGTGTTGTGTTGTTTATTGCAAAGAACAAACCTGGCTTTTAACAAAATACATTTATTTTTAAACTAAAGTGCATAAAACTATTAAATCAAAATATTTAACGTAGGCTCTCAGGCCAGTTCCGGTGTTAATTTTCACCCTGTTTTTAGTCACAGTTTTTGTCTTCCGACGAAAATATCCTTTAAATTTACAATATTTCATCATATTTATTAATTTTAGTCTGTTTTATTCTACCTAAAATGACACTGAATAATAGTTGACGAGAAAATTCAAAAGTTAAACCAAATATTCACGTTTTATACATTAACCTAAACATGTATCAACAAAAACATGTGAAAACTGCCCTTGTTGTGAAAACCTGATCACTTGAAATAATATTACAATGCGTACAGTACTGTAATACAATATTGTGAATTCTTTATGCTTTAGTTTTTAATTGTCTGTGTTTTAGTGTGATGTTACAGAAAGAGCGTTTTCACAGCATGACTTACCATTCTTCCCATCGCCTTACTTAAGTTCAAGTTCACTTGTGCATTCATGTCATTTTGTGCAGAAGCAAGTTGTAATATTAGGTTTGTGTTGTGTATACGGTGTGTCTGATTAGTCTTGTATGTGTATAGGATGCGTTTGGATGAGTTAATTAACCTGCTTGTAAAGCGCTTCAGTTTACTGCTGTTCATTCACTGTTCATTTTCAGCTCACGCAGCTTAAACGGCTCAATCCCCGACATTACTGACTACGACTGGATTATTTGAACCATTAGAACTGTTCTTTCTAGATTTTTCTTCTTCAAAAAGCATTGTTAGTACATTTGTAATATCCTGTCATTTTTTCAACAGCATGGTTTAATAAAAATTGGTGCTAGTGCTTGCTACACATCTTAAAAATTGAATGCACACAGTTTTTGCAGTCGAATGTGCATTTTTATCTTAAATTCGACGAATATTCAAAGTTCAAATTTTAATTTGACAGCCCTAGAGCAGATGAGAGGACAGAAGCAGCGCGATTGGCTAAAATGTTGATGACATTCATTCTTATGTAAACAAACATGCATTTAAACTAGAGATGCACTGATACTAAATTTCTCAGCCGATACTGATGACCGATAGTCCTGCCTTTTATGCCTTCTTTTAAATTAATAATAATTGATTCCACAATTCTGAAAGAAATGCAAATAAAAACTTTTTTCTCTCCATTTCAACAAGTTGTTTCAGAGTAACTGGTCTCATAAACAGAAAACACATTAATCACATTAACATTAACACATGAACTAAATTCTGAAGATTAAAGTAAGATTTCTTCACTTATTGAATGTTATTAATTCATTTTAACAGAATGAATTGACTGAATTAAAAAAAAAAAAAAAAAATCCTGCTTTTAGGCTTCACATTCACTCACCACAAACAAAATCATTTCTACTTCATCACTGAGCATCAAACTGGTAATATATAAAATCAACTTTTTTTGGGGGGGGGATATTAACTCATTAACATTTATTGGATATGAAATACACTACTCTACAAATATATTTTCTGTGCAATATACTTACTTTTTTGTCAACTCATCTTCATTTAAATCTTTCTACAGTGTATTGGCGCTTTAATGCAGCTTGGCAAAAAAAAAAAAAAACTCCCATTTCACTGCTGCTCACTTCCGGTGTAAAATTTTAGCGGTACAGAGCTTACAAACTGCAGTTTTGTCGTCATTCCACACAAGAGACATCAACTTTACACACAGCACGAACTCGATGTGTTTTCCCGCCTTCTTTTGATTGACAGGATATAATTGGCCCTGATCATCAGATGTTTTTAAACTATCGGCCCATAGCATGAAAAATAGCCTTTATTATGCATTGGTGCATCTGTAATTTAAACACTATGTCGAGGTCAGTAAAAATGGTCAAGGCATGTCCATGTATCGTATGATAAGTCGATGATGTAATTGTTGTGACAGGCCTACACCAACTGGGTGTTACTTTCTTCTGATCCAGTTATGTTCAAATCTTAAAACGTATAACTCAAACTAACTGACATTAATTCATGATCATCATACAATTACATTACATTTAAATTGCATTTGTTTGATATGTAGAAACACTTATTTATTTTCATGTAGTAGCTCTATACATGTGTGCATTTGGCTCAGTTCCATGGCTGTAAGTCAACAGACGAACTGTTCTTTAATTCCCGGGAGCCTAATTTTATAAAGCCTGCTGTGTTTGTACTCACGAACAAACTTAATAGCAGAAGGTCTTTGGCTGTTGCATAACACAGACTGAGTCGTCTCTCTCATATCTTTTTCCCCCCTCTGCATGTGTGTAAATATGGAGCGATTGCACCACTTTAATAAATGCTAATTTTAAAACCAATTCATGGAAAGTGGCTTCATGCACGCTAATCTTATTTCACCAGGCTAATAAACTTGAATATATACAGTGGGAATGCATGTTTATTATAGTCTAACTGTGTAATAAAGACAATTTGCATGATATATTTACTCACTCTTAGTGAGAAAGCAAGTAAATGAAGCGCTGCACTCCAGCGAATGAATGACATAGTGTGAATACGAGTGTGAAATAATGAATGAGCGAACAGAAACACTTGACTTGCATAATAATAAATAAATAAGCTTTTTTTTTTTAAATGCTAGTAATAGAACATAAAAAAATGGTTGCTATACAGTAATACAGTAAAATAATGTTTTTGTCAATAATAGGAATTTAAGCTAAGAGTTCTGAATGAACAAATGTTAAATTACCCGAATGCATTTACCTAAGGCAACCACCAGCCTGGAATAACTGTCATATAAACGACCATTTATAAAGAACTGTGGTTTGTCCTCTACAATTTTTATGCATTGTGTCGTTATAAAGTATTCTTATAAAATGCATTTAGTGGGAGACTCTTAAGGTTGTTTTCGGTCACTGGGGGGAAAAAAAAAAAAAAGACACATCTGTAGAATTATTAACACTGAACTGATGAGGAGTCATAGAAGGGAATCGTCTTATTCATTCACAGGGGATCAAACCTTTTTTTTCTTCAAGAAGTTAACCTCACCACCCCAATCATTGCACCGACCTCTGACATGCCCTCTTCTCTCAGGAGTTTAGAGAGTTTAGAATGATGAGTTTGATTTCATAAATGACAAAAAATGAAAGAGTGGAGATTGAAAAAAATTAGGTGCATTATAACTTTCGACTAGAGTATAATAAAGGTAGTCTATGTTTTCTACACACAGAATTTTCTGTTTTCCCCAAAAGAATAGTGCTAATTTGTGTTGAATTAGTTTTGTGCGTGCGTGTGTGTGTGTGTGTGTGTGTGTGTGTGTGTGTGTGTGTGTGTGTGTACTAAATGTTTTTAATAGCAAGGATGAGTTTGGATCTTGGAGACTTCTAGAAATTTTAACGGAAACATATCACACACATGCATAATTAGGCTGCGTTCACGCCATGTCAGAAATAACGTAATTACTAGATGACAACGTGGACGTTCTACTCGGAGCTGTTCACGCCCTCAGGCTTGGAATTAAATGAATCCGTGTGAGATGATGATGATGTTGACAACTGCAAAATTACTTTAAACTGTACTGTTTGTCTTTCATTTATTTTCAGATTAATCTTGCATTATTAAGACATTAATAATAGTCAATTATACAAATTATTACACAGAAATATTACGTGATAAGTACTTAACTACTGCTGAAGCCAACCATGATTGTAGATGGTGAGCTGTGTCGGGAAACGTTCAAATTACCACATGAATGCAAAATAGAGTGAAGACACAATTTTGTTCATAATGTAAAAAAAAAACCAAAAATTTTTATAGGCTTTTTGAATGCTTTTGGCATCAGAGTTATAAACATGTGGCAGACACTTTTAACAAACTTTCTCATTGTTTTCAGAAACAATTTGAACAACTTTAAAACTTGAATAAAACAATTTGTTTTGCTTTTATTTTGTCCGTACCTGGGGGACGCCTGCTTCCATAAATGTAATACCTGCCCTTCGGTCATACTAATTAACATAAGCATTTGTCATTTTATCACAGCGCTGATGAGAAATGAATCAATTTGCATACACTCCGCCCTATATTTGGCACTTTTAGGTAGTCCTAAACTGCATATTCATCAAGGCAACCATGCAAAACAGACAAGGTTTTATAGTTCAGGCGAGAAACACAATTCCCCATGGAAACTGTGAATATATCAGCTTGCACCTTTTTTGTGGGTCTTTTTAAGTTTGCACATTTTTCATTTAAATTCAGTTCAATTTTATTTGAATACCGCTTTTAACACAGAGAACAGAAGGTGAGTCACAAGTACAGAAAGTAGAATGTTTTTACACATGCAACCGCTCTCATTGTGTTTACTTTCCATATGGAGATGGTCAAATTTGACTTTTACCCTTATGAAAAACAGTATTAGTCAACTTATTATTGCAGTGTGCGACACAGACAGATGCAGACAGGCACCTTCCCTCCCTGTATCTATTTTTCTCTCTCTCTTCCCTACAGCCGTGAGTCATGGTGTCATTTGTTGAAATAATCTCTTGCTAGTGGCGCATGCTTAATTTAAAAAAAGGAGCACACTTGAGTAGGTAGATATACAGTAGATGTAGTTTCTAATTAAATCCTCCAGGAAGCATGTGTGAGCTCATGGCTGTAATCACTGTCCTTACTTTAGGGACTTGGTGTGTTTTCTCATGTATCCGTTGGAATCGAACCGAACCCAGTTTCCTCTTTGGGGCAGTATGTTCAAACAGGTAAGAACACCGCAGTCGCACTCAGGTGTTGACCAAAACAACCAGTCCAAGATCAAAAGAGAGGTGGTTCCATTGCGGTGAGAAATTGATTCAGTTCTGACTGCAAGAAAGGAACCAAATATGTCATCTAGTTTGTTTTGCGAGCAAAATCGTTCTTTAAGTGTGAGCTGCTCAACTGAGCTGTAAGACGCAAACTCAGCCAGAGGACAGAGCTGGAGTGAGGAACTTGACAAAGAGTTCAAGGTGTTGACTTGGCCTTCAAATTCCCCCAAACTCTATCCGATCGAGCATATGTGGGATGTGCTGGACAAACAAGTCCGATCCACGGAGGCCCCACCTCGCAACTTACAGGACTTAAAGTGCACCTATTATGGTTTTTCAAATATTACCTTTAATGTAGTGTGTTATAGAGCTGTTTCTGAATGTTAAAAACGTCTGCAAAGTTTCAAAAATCAAAGCGCACGACAATCTGAGTTATTGACTCCCAGAAGAAGGAACCGATTCTGAACAGCTGAAACGAGTCGTCAGTAATTCCACACTTACTTCCTGTACTAAGCTACGCAGGTTTGTAACAAAAAGCCCCGCCTCTGGTCTTAATTTTTTTTTCAGGCTGAGCTGAAACTCGTTATGTTAGTGGGCGTTTCCTTTTCGACACACGTTGACAGCAGTAAACCAATCACAACAGACTGGGACATCTGACCAATCAGAGCAGAGTATGCGCTCTGAAAGGAGAAGTTTCGAATGAATCCTTTAAAATGGATCATTTAACGAGTCGTTTGTGACACTAGGGGGGGAAAAAAAGGTAATGCTGAAATTTTAATTATGAGCACATTAAAGTGTTTTTTGACCTTGGATGCATGTAAATCTATTGTAAAACAAAATTAGGCACATTTCAAAACCATAATAGGTGTGCTTTAAAGGATCTGCTGCTAACGTCTTGGTATCAGATTCCACAGCACACCTTCAGAGGTCTTGTAGAGTCCACGACTCGACAGGTCAGAGCTGTTTTGGAGGCACATGGGGGACCTACACAATGTTAGGCAGGTGGCTTTAATGTTATCGCTGATCGATGTAGTTTCCAACAATGAGATCAGACCCTTTAAACGATAACGACTTAATAAATAAACAGGACGAGTCTCGCCTGTTGTGCAGTTTGTGTTTTTTATTGTGTTGTATCTGTTTCTGGAACTCTGTGTCCAGTTGAGCTGACCTGTCCTCTGTCTGAAAATTCCAGATGTGCATTTAATGTGTGTGTAAGAGAGAGAGAGCGAGAGAGAGAGAGAGAGCAAGCTGCCAAGGATATTTTCCGTACTTTCAGTTTGTTCCCCTGAAGCTTTACATAGCAAAGAGCCAGGAGCTCTCTGATTAAGCTCCAGTCACCTGGTGCTTTCAGCATTAGTGGTGATGCAGAGAGCACTTTGGGCATTTTCAGCATCACTGCAGGGCTCGTCTGTGAGGGTTATACCGTCGGATTTAAAACCGAGAAGCCTCACCATGCAAAATGTCTATAAATGTTGTTAAGGAAGTCTTTCCCCAAAGCAGAACTTTACATAACATGTTTGTTTATTCAGTACCAGAGATGTACTTCCTTACAGATAATATAATACTATACAACAGCAGCTGTAGCTACTCCCAGGAAACTACTCCGAGATAAGCACTTAAGGCGCTTTTTTCATGTTTTATTCCAGTCTTGACCTCTTTTGCGTCTACACTGTTTGCACTGAAGTTGCATGTCCTGCTTAGCCAAGATTAGAGCATGCTACTTAATTTATTTATAAAACCTTTCCTTCATCTCCTACTTCCTTTCTCATAATCCCAATATTTTCATGTCACCCAGTTCCTATGCCAACTAATCATATGCTTTTGTGCTTCATTATAATTGCATAAGGTCTCAGAGCACGGTGAACCTGCCTCTCAATTTTGATGTTTTTTTTAAAGTGAACAAACTGAATAGAGGTTGTACAAGCAGTTGTTTAAATGCAGGACTGTAATCCCTGGATTCTGCTTGGCACATTCATGGAAAAAAATGTTCTACCAAATTTCTTTTCCTGTGTGTGGTTTGGACGTGTTTTCTACCTCTGTGACTCACTGATGAAATTGTCCATGAATGATGGAGAGTTTATAAAACATTCATGCTGTGTCCAAGTGAAAGGTCATCGAGGGCCTGGAGCTATGTCCACCTGGTGTCAGCACTGGAGCATGTTGGGAATCTTATGTTAGACAAAGCTCAGGCCTACATACAGCACTGGCTTGTGTATAGTGCAGGACTGTCCTTATTTTGGGAATAAATGTGAGACGGCCCATCAAAAAAACGGTTAAATGTTGGGATAGCTGAGTTCTGGAGAAATCTGGTTTTGATCAGAAATTTTGGTTTCTGCTAGTAAAATACTTTGGCATCTTTACGGTAAGAAAGTGTGAACACATTTTACCAAGCTGCCATTGAAATGCTGTAATTTAGGTTACTTTCTGAAAGTTATTTCCCACTGTGAAAGTATGATTCTTTCAAATGTGCCACTAATTTCCTGTTTTTCTATAAGCAGATAAGATTATAAATGTGGAAGCAGGCCGGGGGTCTTTCAGTGGAATTGGAATGAAATCTTTAAATCTTTCATTTTCTCCCTTTTCACTTTTCTTCCTTACATTGTATTAAACTGTACACAACTTGAAGTGGTTGTTTTATATTGTTGTGGTCTTTCCTAAGACATTTTGTACCTCTAGTCAGCAAGTAGAAGGATTCTGCAGGACTTTTACTGCCTCCAAGACATTATTTCATTTCTATTTGGGACCGTTTTATTTATAATGGGTTGTTGTAGGGTACTTAAGGAAAGAAAGGTCTTCTCAGCTGTTCCTTTTTATTGCCAAACAGTAAAGATCTGATACAGCTTCACGTCTCTGTGTAATACTCATGAATATAGAGTGCTGTCACTAAAATCATGCTGTGCCTCTCTCCTATTCTGAGCTTGTCACAGTAGAATGACAACTTTCCTGATGCTGAGTGGTAGCTGTGATCCTTTGCTTGTAATCAGCCTGGTGCAAGTCAGAGAATGGCATTGTCTGCTCCCATGTTATTAGCGAATAGCCCAAGCTGTGATTTTTAGCATCAGGGTTATTACAGGTCTGCAGTAAAGTAGCAGGGATCGGTCAGTGTATGCTGTAATGTGTGTTTGTGAGATGCTATTTCTCATTTTTGACAGTAAGCTTGGATAATGCAATTTAATTAATTTTGTTTTCTTCAATGTAAATAGTAGTAAGAGTTTGTAAGAGTAAGAATAGTAAGTGGGTGACACTTGATAGATTGGTTTTAGAATGCTTATTTAATTATTTATTCATTTATTTATTTATTTTCCTCACTCACTCATGAAGGTATTTGATGTTTACTTCTTGGCAAGATACTATATATCAATAATTTATTTACAGTCATCTTTCATTAAAATTTTTTGGATGCTGTTCCTGCAGATGGTACTAGCGCCGAAGGCTCAGAGGAATCGACAGTGGGCCACAGCTATGTGAAGAAAAAGCTTGAACATGGCCTGAGCCGGATTTGGCAGGTCAGTAACACGCTCATGTTATTTTTTTTTTTTTTGCCACTTTTTCTGTTTTGTTCAGTAACTCTCTAATCGCATTTACCTATTTTCCTATGGTCAGGACGTCCAGCTGAAAGTGAAAGCCTATTTACTGGGGACGGACATGTCCAACTTCAAGTATGACGACTTCATTGTGGTGCTGGACGTTATTAGCAGGTAGGAAGCTGTGTCCTCATTAGTGTTAATTGGTTTGGCACGAGGCCTGCTTGTCTGCTTGGGCCCAGTGTGTTTAACTCAGCAGTGAGGGAGGGTGCATAGGGCATCAATGAAACCACTTGTTCCACAGCAAGGGAGAACTTCCATTCAGCCTCTTTACAAGGCATCTAATTAAAAGGCCGCTGAGTGTGTGGAGCCTTGCCTCTGTTTTGCTGACCGGCGTAACCCCTGCTCATGGGTCAGCAGCGATAGCAATCGCATTGGTCGCATGTGCTATAAACAACTCTTTGGGCTTAATAAGGAGTTGTAGTAATAAAGCCTGCTGTCAGCCATTACTGTTCATGTTTGTGTGCTATCTCATGTTCAATTCAGTCCTCTTTTTTTTTTTTTTTTTTTAAACCATGTCGTCTTGTCTGTGTCTCTAGGCTAATGCAGGTGGGAGAGGAGTTCTGTGGCAGCAAGTCTGAGGTGCTACAGGAGTCAATTAAGAGACAGAGTGTGAACTACTTTAAGAATTATCACAGGTGAGCTAGCCAAGCTATGGTCTTACCTGAATCTCTGCTCTCCTCAGTCAAGCATTCAGGTCTTATGAATAACTGATGTCAGCAAGTACACAGGAGTTATATTGTATTATGTGTATGGTCCATAAACAATACTTTTGTTTTTGCTATACACTGATATTTACATCTAGATGTGTTTTTAAAAAAAAAAAAAAAAAAAAAAAAAAGAACATGGCACCTTTCGTGACAGACCACCCAATTTTTAGGTGAGCAAAAGTCACTTAAACCTAAAGTAAATAACACTTTATATTTGGTTGCATGTCCCTTACTTAGAATAACTTTATCAAGTTGGCAATCCACTGACATCACCAAACTGTGGCATTCTTTTTTGTGATGCTTTTCCATACTTGCAGCTTCTGTCAGTTGTTGTTTGTTTTGTAAGGTTTCTTTCTTCAGTCTCCTTCAGGAGGTGAAATGTATGCTCAATTGGGTTAAAGTCTGGTGATTGATTTGGCCAGTCTAAAACCTTCCACCTTTCCCCCTGATAAAGTCTTTTGCTGTCTCACTGTCGTATTGCATCCCACTGCAGACCGAATGTTTCTGTAGACTTCTGAATTCATTCTGCTGCTACCATCATGAGTTACATCAGCAATAAAGATTAGTGAGCCTGTTCCAGAGTGGTGACTCATGACAGGACCCTGAACTGTGTAATGTCTCAGACTGGCTACTAGCTCTATTGCAAGGTCTATGGTTCACTTATAACAATTTCTACCTGTGCAGGTCATTCTCAATAATGCAAACATGAATGCTCTCCCAGTTTTCTCCCAAAGATGACTTCACTTCAGTATACATACTGTACACACATACAATAGATAAAAAATCTAGCTTATAGTGTTTACTTGTACTCTTTACACAGCTCATCAGGGGCTGATTATTTAAAGCTGATTTACTAGGTTGATTTAATTTAATAAAGTGCTTGGTACCAATGTAATTGGTGTGTCCACTGGACAGTTCAGTTTTTGGGATCACTGAGGTTATGTAAATATACAGCCTTCACTATATTACCTTCAGATGAAAGAGCATGAGCAGTGTGGGCTTCATCCCTGTTTTTCCCTGCTGACACTGGCGGCACTGTTCAGATACTTTTTGCGGAGAGGGAGCGTTTTAGATCTTTTGTTATTATTTTATAATCCCTGCAGTGTTCTCAAGTCCTGCGGTGGCATTTTTAAACTGTCATCTCTTACTCAGATTACTGTCAGAAGCATCGATAGAGGACACATATGGCAGATAGAGACACTTATGGCGGAAATGACAAAAAGTCTTCCAAGAATGTGTGCGTCTTTTCATTACATTTCTTTGAAATTTGCTGAGTCACATACTCCTTGGCAACAAGTGCTATTCACATCATTTTTTACATAGGTACCTTTACAGGAGGTGTATCCAAACAGATACCTGTGCATGTCAATGCAGATCATACACAGCTGGTTTTTGTGTGACATTTCTACAAAAATACGACTTGGACATGTTCTCTTCAACTTCTTGGAGACAGAGTTGGTGGGGTTGTTCCTGTACAGCTGTGTAGGCAGCTGGGTGACTGTTTCTTTCTTTCCAGAGACCAAGCAGCTGAGGAACATCTCTTGTCGGTTGTTGTGGTGATTGACAACAAACTAAAACTCCTAATAGATAACACAATAGTCACATTTTCTTTTAATGGACTGACCTACAACGAGATTTTCAAACCCTATTTACCAGAAAAATCGCCCAATAATTCACTTAGCAGCGAGAGGGATGAGATGAAGAGAAATATAAGAATTCATTGTAAATAAATAAATAAATAAATAAATAAAATGTAAATATGCCAAAGCATTATTACAAAAGAACAAAACCGTTTTTTTTTGTTTGTTTGTTTGTTTTTTAAGCACAGCTGTATTTCTCATATATTATGATAGGTGCCATTGTTATTCTTAGCATGATTAGCAAAGACAAGAACAGATCTGTATAACAAACGGCATGGACCAAGCAGGAATGCACCAGGTAGGTCAGACCAGTTGGTGTTTGTTTGTTTGTTTTACATAAATTAAATGACAGTTTTTTTGACAGTAAGAAATGGTGTAAGCTGACAAACCACCATTCTCTCATCAGCCCAGTTTCTTTCGTTTGACAGAAAAGAAGACATGTGTCTTGTACTCAAAAAAAAACAGAAGCAGCGACACTCTAAAGTCAGCATAATGACTGCAGTTTAAAAAAAAAAAAAAAAACAACTCCTGTCATTACACAGAGAGGCACACAACTTCTATCCAGCAATAACCTGCCTGTAAAGATCACATCTTTTTATATGGATGCAAAATAATTATTGATGAATGCACTAGAATTTACTAACATATCCAGGACAACGGCCAAACATTCATGAAATGCGCTTTACTCCACTGAGTCTATTGTAATCCTTCACTTCCACATTAGTGAAATGAGTTTTTCTCAATCTCTTTGAAAGTGTTGAAAGTGCTTCAAGTATTTAAAATGGTCTACACTTATATAGCGCTTTTATCCAAAGCGCTTTACACTGTGTCTCATTCACCCATTCACACACACTCACACACCAATGGTAGCAGAGCTGCCATGCAATGCGTTAACTTGCCATCGGGATCAACTTGGGTTCAGTGTCTTGCCCAATGACACTTCGGCATGTGGAGTCACGTGTGCTGGGACTCAAAACGCCAACCGTACGATTAGTGGACAACCCGCTCTACCACCTGAGCCACAGTGGCCCTACTCCTCAGGCTGCACTTCAGTATGCTGAATTGTACACCTCATGCATAATAAAAGTTCAGTAGGGCATGTGAAAGTGGGGCAGTTTTACATTCATGTTTCTCAGTGGAACGGTGTCAAGTCATAGTAAATATTATCTCGCATTAAGCTGGATTGGTTCAAAGGTATGCTTTTTAAAGGCTTCATATTTTGTGAATGTTGTCATCTTGGTAATGACGTTTTCTCATGTCCGCTTCAGAGTACACTATACATGTTTTTGCGGGGCATTTTGTTTAACCTACGTTTTCTAACCAACATTTTGACTAACTGATGAATTTTCTGTAGTCCTTGATCTAAACATTTGAACAAATTATAAATGTTGAATGTATAGGAGAAACATGGTGATGGTTGTCTATAGCATAATGGACAGGAGTGATTGTAAACACAACCAAGGTGCTTTTCTCTCTCAGAAAGGATGATCACATTGTTTCAACAGTTGCCTGCCTTAGCTCTATGTCCATGATTTTATACATAAATGTATATGTTTCTTGAGGTGAATGTGTTTAAATCCATCCATCTCTTATTTCTTTGTTAGAACACGCCTGGAGGAGTTGCGCATGTTTCTGGAGAATGAAACATGGGAGTTGTGTCCTGTGAAGTCCAACTTCAGTATCACTCAGCTTCACGTAAGTCTCAGCACAGCACTAGAGGCAGACGTTCCGATTAGAAATGACTTCAGAGGTCACGTTGAGGTGCTCTAATTCAAATGATTGTTAATTACTGTATGTATGGACGTTAATTAAACTTGTTGACCGCCTTCTGGGGGGTTTTGCAGTAATCTGACTGCTCTGTTAACCTTAGTGTTGATGAACATAAGCTAACATGCTAAGTTATAATTCCCTCTTGCAAACCAGCCCTTATGTTTTCTGGGTTGGTTTTTTTTGGGGAGATTTTATTAAGCTTGGGTTAGGACATTAGAGAAAACTGCATTATGGGTGTGGGATTGTATCCAAACACTGAGTCCTGGCTTGGATTATCTCCTTCTCTCAGCTGTAGAGAGAAAGAGGAAAGACGTGCATGTCAGGTTTATTTGAACATGAGCATTTTGAGCCTCCCGAGGTCGCAGTGATGTCAGTCTCTGAGAAAATGATTTGTTTTGCACTTTGCTGTACATGCCCAGATAGCCTGCAGTGAAAGCATATTTTCCTCAGAGGATATTATGAATAAATCTACAAGCATTTCTATGCTTAGCGTATTCAAAAGACAGCCTTTTTCTGTTACTGAATTGGTCCATTCAGTGGGTTTAACATGAGCATTTTGATTGGAAGGATTAGGTTACGATGAGATCTATATTAGCCTGACCACATCTCATCAGTACTCTGATTGAATAAAAAGATGAACAGTTTGTGGTTTGAGGTTATCCCCCCCCCAAAAAAAAAACCCTAAACAACATCAGCTTTGGGTTTGTATGAAGCCTCTGCATAAATGGCAAAAACAAAAAATAATCTTTTTGATTTTTATGGCCTGCCCTGTTTTACAGCATTCATTTCACATTCCCTGTGATGAATTGTTGCAGGACATTTCATCAGTCTTTTTATACTGTTATTTTATTATTTGGATAATCATAAAACAATAATGACTGGTTATTCGATTAAGTGAAAGTTGCCCAGATTAAACCAGGGTCTGCTAACCTCGAGTATTTACAAATGCAATGCTTCGTTCTGCTGGTTTTGTGTTTAGGGTTCAATCTATGACATACTGTCCAAACTACACATATTAAACCCTCCAAAAGTAAACTGTAGTATGCAGTATGTAAACAGCATAAATAATCTTTGTTTTGGTTTTAGTGTTTGTATAAATAAAATGCTATAAATTGACCTGTCAAAGCTTTACTTATATTGCATAGGAACGCTGCATTTTAACATCGGAGTACGCTGCCACGAGCTCAAAAATAAAGGAGCAGTCCCCCCACCCCCCAATAGAAATGGCAGATAAGGGAATCAACATGAATCTGTAACAATAGTCACAAAGGTCTTTTGAGCTCTCTGATATTAACTGTAACCCTGAAAGCCCCGCCCTCTTCCCTTGTGTCACTTTAGTAATCTGTAATCTCCTCTCGATTTTCCCGCTTGAAAGATGAACTGATGCAGCACCTTCACTTTCTGTCAAGGAAAATGGAGAATGTTTTGAGGTTATTAATGTGAAATAAAATCTATCAATATATGTTTGACTCTGCTCACATTAGACAAGTATATACTTAAGATAAACCACAGAAAAAGGCACTTTTTCAGTCTAAAGTATGGAAGCCCTAAGAGGCCATACATTAGTATTTTTTTCTTTCTTGTTTTCTCATGATTGCGACTTAATTTTCTTGTGATCTCGACATGACACAAAAGTTTTCTCACGACGTAATTTTATCATGAGAAAATCTCACGCCTTGTGAATGTGACTGGTGTTGCATGCACGTTGGCGTCTTTGTCCACCTGGCAGCCTCATTCTCAAGCGTTGGACGCTGATATTGTCAATCACTGACAGACATAGAGCTGTTTCAGCTTGAGTTAGTCCCTGTTCATCCATGATGCTGCAGGATTGCACTAATCTTCTGCTGCCCCAGAACAATAAAAATAACGTTATGTCAAGTACACGGAAAAATTAAGTCATGATCACAAGAAAACAACTATTTTTTGTCAAGATCATGAGAAAACAAGAAAAAATAAAAGATAAAAATGTATGGCCTCTTAGGGTTTCTGTATAAAACAAACCAGCTTTGTTTCAAAGGTACAGCTAAAGTTTTTAACTGGATTAAAGTCTTCCTCAGGTACTGCTATGTTGGCTGATTGGTAGTCACATGACAGTGTAGTATATCAAACTATAATTCTTGCGTATTTAATGTTTTCTTGAATATTTAGAAGACCTTTCTGTGTTGGACAGTAGTGTTCTTTTTAAATACCTACTGCATATATTTGTAGAAAGGTTTGGTAAACAGTGAAAGCTAATACCGTAGTAAACACTGTTGTGTTGCAGGAGTTTAAGTTCATGGGCCAGTGTCGTTCTCCATCAGTGTCCCCAAGCAGGCAGCCAACCTCTAGTGACCCTGAGGAGCTGTCTCTCTTTGAGCAGTATGTTCTGGGAGGAAACCCTTTTGAAATGCAGATCGACAATAAAGAAGAGGAGAGTGAGGATGTCCTGGCGTCCAATGGGGTAGGCTTATTCAGTAATTATATGCATATTACACATGCATTACATTTGACACAGATTATTACTATTTATCCCTAAAACATAACACGAATAGTGAGTAAATAAAAACCTTTACATAACCTTTTGCCGAGTGCTGGTTTATAATCCATTAAAAAATGTGTTGTAATGGGATTTTTAAAAATTATTTATTACCTCTACATTGGAGTTGTGTTGTTATGATTAAATTGGATCTTTTTTTAATTATTATTTTGATGTGTGCAGCAGATGTCTGCGATACCACTTTTTATGAGGCCTGAGTGAACTTTAGTTCTCTCCCCCATTTATTCTTCAATAACATCATCGAAACCACAGTGAGCTGTTGAAATAAATGGACATAATTATAATTAATGGTGTTAAGTGGCTTATAGGCTCTCTACCTGTCATGTTGGATCAGCATTATGAAGGGTGTCGTGTCTGCATGGAGTTATCACCACTCAAATGCACTTGACATTTCAAAACAGATACCGGGACAACGTAAGAACATTTTATTCTGTTGATAGCGTAGGCCATCGAAAGAAGTGTTTTTACCTTGAGACAGCATAGAATATTTTTTTTCTTCTTCTATAAAAACCAGACAGTTTTGATTACTGTAGTCTGTGAACACCTGGAGTTTACCTGTTCATATTCATGTTATATAAGAGCCTGTAGTTGATCCAGCAGGATGTGTTAACATTTTTCACAGCTCCATGCAGTGCTCAGTATCAGGCATCTATCACAGAGTGTTTTCAAACGCTGCCCAAAAAAATACAGCACAGGAATGAGAGAGTTATTAGCGTGATCATTTGGAGTGGCATGTCTTCAGTTCTTAAATTTCTCTCCGTTCATGAATCAAGTGAGCTGCATGCAAATACAGGCTTTTCATGCCAGAAGAAAAAGTTTTTTTGCACACACACAGACATTAAATTCTGGTAAAATAGGAAATTAATAAATTTTTCATTCAATTATTTAAAAAAAAAATTATATTGCCTTGTTTTTGATTGTTTCTACATCTTTCACTACACACAGTCTAGAAATCAAATAATCAAATCAGTCAAATATTCAACCTGGAAGTAGAAGTCTGCTGCTCTTTAATACACTGGAACCATATTCTTTTCATAAAAGATTTGATAAAAATGAGAACAGCATAAGCAGAAATCAATAAATAGCATCAACAAAATCCTGCCTCCATGTTGTCCTTTTTACCATCACTTTTCTGTAATATTTTTTATTTAAAAAATTGTCAAATGAAAAAAATAAATAAAAAGAAAATTAAAATAAACAAATAAAACATGTTTTCATCATCAAATCAAACAGTTATACACTACCTGTCAAAAGTTTAGACACACTCATTCTTTATTTAAATATTCTTTTGACTGGTAGTGTATGCATGCTTATTTTTATTTTTGTGAAAATTAATAATAATAAAAATTAAATTAAAAACTAATAATACATAACATTTTAATATATATATATATATATAGATATTTATTTAGACGATAGCCGGTGCCGTTGGTCTGAACCTCTCAGAATGGTGGCCTTGTAGAAAACAGTATCAGTATACATAACATGCTAATGATGCTGATAATCAATTAGGGAACTTTCTGATATTCAACACACATACTATTGCTACTGTGAACATTTCAAAATATAGAATTCCGCCTAGGGTGCTTTCTGCCAAAATAACTAGCATTTTTGGGCAGCATTTGTGCTCCTGAGTTAAAACATGTCCCGAAAGGAAGGCAGCGTAATGCACCTTAAATCCGAATCGCATCTGCCCTTCTCGGAAAGGGTCACTTTTCTGGCAAGGTAGCAATTTTTGAAAATAATATTGTGATAATATCAAAAAGCCTAAAAGGTTAGGGAGTTATCGTGACTGGAGAGTATAATGTACACACATACAAACACACCTAGTCCCTGAACTTTGCTGAAGTGAATTAATCAGCCCTTGGGTAGGAGGTGCAATAATAAATGATAAGTTTTTAAGTTTGTTCAGGAATAAAGCAGCACTTTCAGTAGTCCTGCAAATTTACCTCCAGTCATTCTGACAGAGAAACCTGTTATTGCTGCTCTGTGAGTAGGTGTTGCTGTATTTTAAAACCGAATTGGAGTCACAGAGAATTACTATAATTTCTTTTACAGTTTTGTGACACTTCTTTGGAGCATGTTTGATTTTCATGTTTATACATGTTCAGACATTTGTTGGAGGCTTTGAATAACCACATATATGAAAATCCATAAGAGTCATACAAAAGGATGAAAGTCATTCCCCTAGAATGCATAAAAAGCGTCAGATTGACAAGACAGGGTATGATTTTAAAACCATTACGATAATAATTTATCAATAAAACAAGTCCTTGATTATCCATGTATTCCTCAAAAATATTATATGTGAGCCTCACCAATTTTATTTATTGGTCATAGGTTCTGAAAAAAGAACATTTTTGTATTACTAACCAAATCTTTGTAATGGTGGCTACAACTAAAAGCCACTGTAGCCTCAGATTCCTGTTCTTGGCTGACAGGAGAGGAACCCGATGTGGTCTTCTGCTGTTGAAGCCCAACCACTTCAAGGTTTGGTGTGTTGTGCTTTCTGAGATGCTGTTCTTTTCACCACGGTTGTAAAGAGTGGTTATTCGAGTTACTGTGGCCGTCCGGGCGGCTTAAACCAACTCAGACCAGCCATTCTCCTCTGACCTCTCTCATCAAAATACATTCTCGCCCACAGAACTGCTGCTCACTGGATGCTTTTTTGTTTTTTGCACCATTCTGTGTAAACTCTAGAGACTGTTATGCATGTACGTCCCAGGAGATCAGCAATTTGTTCATTGGAAGTAAACAAATAAATGTGATTGCAGCATTAAAACATTTGTGTATTATCAAATTCTTAAAATAATTTCATTCCGTTGTAGATAAAGATAAGAACAGGATACCTTTTATTTGAAGGAAGCCATTGAATCCAGTGCAGGTCATTTTAACCCCCTTTGTGTAGATTGTGCTTGTCTCGTGCATTCTAGACTTAACCAAGCCCTCTCTGCAGTCTTGACTTCCTGTTGCTCGTCCTGGCCTCACTTTCCTCCTTCTTTGCCTGTCTTCCATGTCAGTACGAGTCTGAAGAGCTGGAGAAGAGTGGCTATCAGGACTATGACAGTGACAGTGACGTGGCAGACGAACTGAAGCAGGACTTTGTGGATGAGCAGACTGGAGACGTACCCAACAAGGGGTCAGTATATCAGTTCCACACCCAGCCAAATTCTGCTCAACACACACTCTGTGAAGTATCACACATGTTGGGTTTTAACTAATGGGACTGGGTAGGTTAGTTGAACTTTATAAAAGAGGACTAAAGTCCTCAGCCTACTTCACATGGAGACAACATTCAGTTGGCTTCCATAAACAATATGGTGTAATTGTGGCCTAAACAGACATCATGTGAGGCTTCGCTCACCGTCATGTGCACATGGCATCTGGGCAACCTCCACAAATTAACGCACTACTCGACCAAACCTATGATTTGGTTGTTACAAACAAGGTGTGCCCAGATTTCAAATAGAGGGAAGAGAGGGTTAAGGGCCTTGCTCAAGGACCCAGCAGTGGCAGTTGAACCCCCAAACTTCTGATAATATGTACATTTTAACATGCTTTTTTTTAAAGACCTATTCATACATTTTGTATATTGCAGGGTTTGAGTCTCATTTCTATTTTATAAACCTGGATACTGAGTTACCAGATTAAATCGAGCTGTAAAACTTAATGCGTGCGCAGTACAGACTGGGCAGCTCTATCGCTACCTGCTCTGTGTCCACCACCGAAATTCTAATAGTGCTGCCTGCAGTACTTGAGCACTCATATACGATGGCCACTGCAAAACTACAGAGGGTTGTTTCATCTTCATGCAACCTAGCCAAATGGTGTTAAGCATAGTGAGGCCTTTGGTGTGTGTGTGTTAACTTTTAGAGAAAATGTTCTGAAGAATATTAAATAACTTGTTAGAGCTAAATGTCTATTTTGTGAATAATTAAAAGATTATGATGGACTTTTTAGACCCCACACTTAATGACCGCGCTAATGCCTTCTCATTCCCGTATTTAATTCAGTATGCCTGGGAAGCAACTGAGTTTATCTAATTTATAAACTCTACAATCTGGCCCCTTGAAGCTGTGCAGGAATTGAATCTCTCACTGTGTGCTGTGAGAGCCTGTGAGCAAACATGCTGTCATTAGACTCTTATCAGATTAATTATCCTATGAAGAAGGAGCCCTTTTAAACCTATTCAACTGCGTTTTAGAGCCAATTTTTAGAGCCGTTATCTTCATTAAACAGTTGGAAAATGATTTGCTATAAATGGCAATGGATTGTAAAAAAAAAAAAAAAAAATTTTAAAAGATTGCTAGCTTTAATTTGCTTCAAAGAACTAAATGGTTTAACTTAAACCACACACAAGCAAAGCGAAGGGTGTCAATACTTTAATCCTAGTGAAAACAGAGAGGCTATTGGGTGTAGATTTTGCCAGAGGATGTTTTAATATACAACAGAAACAAAGGGGCACATTTTCTTTGGTTGAATCTGAAATATTTTTTATGTGCATGTAGTGCACTGGGTAAGGAATACAAAGCTGTCATTCAATATAATTACTAAACACAGGTTTCCTCCTAAAGCTGAGAAATGGCGTATTTGGATTTCATGATGTTGTTTAGGTTTAGGTAAGTCTCTAACAATCCTCTGGTGCCTTCCAGTAACAGATGTGTTTGTACTGAGATCACGTGTCACTTTAATCGTACACAGGTCGAGTACAGTCATCTAATTATGTGCACCAGAGCTAAGGGGTTTCATAGCAACGGGGCTGAATACGTATGCAATCATAAAAAATAAAAAAAACCTGAATATTATTGCAAACTATTGTTTGTCCCGTTTAGTTTCTGTTTTCAGGTTTTTATTGATGAATTAATGGATGGATAGATGGATTATATATTTATTGAAATATATATATATATATATATATAATTGAAATTAAATATACACAATAAAGAATAATGACAAAGCAAAAAAATATCCAAAGTTTAGCAAAGTTATTACTGTAATCTCTCATTTGTATAAGTATTGACACCCTTTATTTAGTACTTTGTAGAAGCACCTATGTATTTATTTATTTATTAACAAAAATTATGTGGATCAGCGGGACGTTCAGTGAAACCCTCGGCTGAGTGGAGTGTAGTGCCATTTTACACTTTTTTTTTTTTTTTTGGTCCAAGTAATTATTTCACAGTACTCTTCTAAGATTAGAGTGATATATATCTCCAGTCGCAAGTATAATTAAAGGAGTCATTAATTTATGAACACTGAATTTCAATCTGCTCTTTCCCCACTGTGGTGACAGGCATTTTTTCCTCCAGCACAATCACACTTGACTTGGCACATTTACTGGTTATTATACGAGTCTGACAGCTGCGGAAGGATTATAAATGTAATGCTTGGTACGCTTGCAACTCATTTGTTTTCTTTATAACACATATTAGGTCAATGACCATGCATGATAGGTGAACATTTTAATTACTAAAGCCACCCCAGCAGACTGATGTATTCTTTATATTGTCAGTGCTTAAAGAGCAAGATTCATGAACTGTGTAACAAAAACTTATTATACTGTATTATCGCTTATTTTATTCATTACAGACCTTAAACAGATGTAATGTTTTGTTACTAGTATATTTTACAAAAAAGTCAGGGGTTGGTCCAAGCTAACGGAAGATGGTTGTGGTTACAAGAAGTTAGGGAGGATCATTTTGGGCTGAGGAGCTCCATCTTTGCAGTGCAACTAAGAATTTAACAGACTTAGCTGGTGTTTAGCTTACATGCCTGATTTCTATTGCTTTAACAAACATACATAACTCACCTAAAATCTACATCAGGAAACTAGCTAGCTAATGCTCCATAGCTGGGTCACATTCTTGCAGAGGAGTTGTCTACAATGGACATGTTTAGCTAGCTATTGAGTTTATGGCATCTGGCTAGGTAGCACATCGGCTTTCAGTGCCACATCGTCCTCGATGCTGTAATCATTAAACATTAAATCTCAAATTACAATGTTGTAAGTATCAAGAGCCTTGTATGACTTCAGTTTCTCTCTAGTATAAACACTCAGAGTTTGTTATAAGATAAGATGTTTATATATGTCTGGTTGTTGCAGACTGGACCACTGCTTAGCATCTGTTTGCCACTGACATGACACCAAGCCATAAGAGTCTTCTAGATTTACACCATTTGAAAGTTGGGGATTTAAAATCCTGTTTCTACTGCAGAAAAAGAAAAAACTACACAGAGGATTTATTTGTCTTAATACAACTTTTTGCAAAGCTGCTCACATGTGGCTGTGGTTCCCGAGCTCCTTAAGGCTGTTTTTATTTATTATTAGTTTTTTGTTCATTTTCTTGCATGTGGTGCACAGAACCTGGCAGTAGCATGCTGAGTAAACCTCCTTCAAACACATTTAACATCAGGCGAATTTCGACGCCAAGCATTTCCTTTTAACTTAAAAAAATAAATAAATAAATAAATTCAGTTCTCCAAACATCACATTTGAACACATGTAGTGGTGAAAAAAAGGCATAAAGAATGTGTATGATAGACTTTATGGCATTAAGTTTTGTGAAGGGGACAAATACGACAGCATTTATAAGTGATGGTCACACCTTCATACAGCTACTACGAGCAAATAACATGGAGCGCCTTTCTGTAGGTGACCCCCTCACTGGGCATTATGTCCGGTCATCCAGAGGCTGGTGATGGAGATAGTCTTGTTTACATGTTTACATGTAAGAATACATACACAGTCCACAATCCAGCATTAGTACGACTCTTTAGTTAAAGCAAAAATAAAGCCACAAAGAAAAAAAGAAATCGTGATCATAAAAAAGAAAAGAAAAGAAAATCGTTTAAAAAAAAAAAAAAAAAAAGAAAGAAAGAAAGAAAAAGAAAAAAAGAAAGGTTTAAAGATGGTCGGCAATGGAATCATCGTCGAACGGGTTGCACAATGGCAATATCTGTTGCGGAATCATCTGTATAATTTTTTGTGACAAGGAATCTTTTTCTTCAGTAAGGGGTCCACCACCAGTGAGAAATGTGTTCCTTCTCTCCAGTGCTGCATCTTTCTTTTGCTTTCACTTTGAGGTTTTTCCAGCAGGCTTTCAGATTATTAACATCTCGCTTGTCTTTAATCCCCGCAGAAGCATTGAAATCAGTGGTTAGCTGGACCCAACATCTTCTTTCTTTTTATATGTCATGTTATCTGTCCTTTTGTCTTCGATTTTTGTTCCATATTGCTCCATTAATTGGTATAACATTTTTTTTCATGGCTTGTAAAATTTGAGCTTCTAATACGCTGCGCCATTTTCTGCGCCTGTATCGGTTATGCGAATGAGCGGTTAAAAAAGCAGTTGAATGGTTTTTTTTTTTTATTATTCAAAAGTTTAAATTTACATTGTTGCTGTTTAGTTACACCGGAGAATTCATATATTTCCATGCTTATGAAATCCGCATGCACTGCCACAATGTTGTTAATGGCAAATCCATCATGGCGTGAATGGAGGTTTTAATCGCAAATTTTAATTCTAATCCCCGATTTGTTAATCTGTGTTTAAAATTAAGAGGTGCAACACAACTCGATTTAAAATCAAACCCAAATTAACAAATCCTAGATTAGCTCTAAACTATGCTTAATTTAATCCTTATTGGTGCAACCCACCCTTAAAGTTTAAAAAAAAAAAAAAAAGCATCATCAGGGTCACTAAGCTGATTCACCAAATAAATACTGAAGAGAGAGAGAGAGGAAGTGAATTGAAAATGACAGCCAGAAAATATACCATACAAGTCTAGTGTCTGTAGAGTGACGTCAGACACTTGTAAAGCCTCAGTTTATTTCAAAGTGCGTTCAAGCCGAGATGTTAGTCCATGCAAAGAAGAAATGCAACTTGTTGACCTATATCTCCAATATGTCCAAAATTTTATATCGCAACAATAAACAGTTTTTTAGGAAGGTAAATCCATTAATCATTGAAAAACAAACCTTAAAAAAAGTATATCATAATATTTACCTTTTTATGGAAATGCAATCTAAACGAGCACCACTCAGCAGAGCAAAATGGTGCATGCTGTCTCTCTTTACTGAAATCATCTGCTCTTTCCTCCAAAGTAATGAGTAATCAGATCCATGCGGTGATGTGTTAAAGGCAGGAATATAGCGTATGTAGCTGCATTGATGAGAGATAAGCTGCTGACTGTTGAGTCTGTTCTCTATGACTATACTGTAGTTAAGGGGAGATTCAGTTCAACTACTACTACTGGTAAGATCATTAGACGTAATCACAACTTTTAAATAAGCTCAGTAGCGGTTATTAAAACATACTGATGTCTATATCCGCACAATCTGTAACATGCTTCTGTAATGTTATTAATATATTATTATGAGCAATGTGGTTAATGTAGCGGCTCGTTTTCATTTTCATATGGGTGTTAGAGCATCCCACTGTGGTGTGATTAACCCAGAATGTTGTGTTTTTTTTGCAGTTAAAAGGTAACAGATTTGAATCAGTTAATACACAGTGGTGTACTCCTTGTATATGCTAGCAGCATACGTTTTTAGAACCACTAATGAAGCAGGCGACATGGTGGTGCAGTGGGTATTGTTACGCCTCACAGCTCCAGGGCTATTGGTTCAGTCCTGAGCTTGGGTTCCTGTCTGTGTGGAGTTATTGTAAATTGCCCCTAGGTGTGAATGTGTGTGTGAGACGCCCTGTGATGGATTCGCATCTCATCCAGCGAAAGTTCCCAGGTCAGTCTCTGGATCCACTTCAGCCTTGTCCAAGCTAAAGTGCTTACTGAAGATGAGTGAACCAACGAGTAATGAGAAAGCAGAGTTTGTTCAGTTTGATAGTATAATTTTACCATGATTAAAAATGATCAACTATACCACGACGTACGTTTATGTCCGTAATCCCATTCTACTACACATGAAAATTATAAAGACCACTTGTGATCGGCTTGCTTGAGAAGAATGTTGATACCTTTCTGTCGAGGGCTTTTAAATGATACCAATGAACTTTTCTTGATAAATTAGATATATTTAGTACTGTGCAAAAGTTTTAGGCACACTATTTTTTATTTTTTTGAGTGTAAATTTTGTTATGGATTGTAGTTTTATGATTTCTACATTATCGATGTCGGTACAAAAACATGTTTGATTTCTAAACGTGAGTTTTCCATCTCAAAATTATGTTACAGAAAAATGTTTGGATGTCATTAAAGAAAGCAACATATTACATAAGAGACCACTTTTCGGACAAAAAACATAATTAAGGCTGCTGGGTTTTGCTGCAAAAATAAGAAGTAAGTGCGACAGTCAAAGTCTCAAGAAGAACCGTGACTGATTCTGCAACATGCTCAATAACACTTACAGCTCATTTCCTTTTAAACTGCACTAATTGTACCTGAGACTACTATTTTTTATTTTAAAGCAAAGGGTCATCACAAGAAATATTGACTTTTTCATTTATCACTGTTTACTGCTCTTTATAGTATTTGGGTGTGTGTGTGTGTGTGTGTGTGTGTGTGTGTGTGTGTGTGTGTGTGTG
>JANDJT010000141.1:2719722-2731941 GCA_024331685.1 Stegophilus panzeri | reverse complement strand
TGTGTGTGTGTGTGTGTGTGTGTGTGTGTGTGTGTGTGTGTGTATATATATATATATATATATATATATATATAATTTTTTTTTTTAAATCATATATATATTTCATTCTATTGTATCTGTTAGACAGTAGTTTTAGTTAGGTGTCACTCTTGAACATACAAAATATCTTAATGATGTGTTTCATGCAGTGATGTTTTTTTAATAAAAAGATGTGTGTGATCAGTGTGTCCAGAGAGACTCTGCGCAGCAGAAAAAGATCTGACTACAACCTGAACAAAGTCAACGCCCCCATTCTGACCAACACCACTCTTAACGTGATCCGTCTGGTCGGTAAGTGGTTGATCTTTAACATTTCTTCCACTTAAAGGACACGGAACAGAACAGTGACCCTGTGCAAGCAACCTCGATTCGTCGATCAATTAATAAGCTAATGGCAGAGGTGTGTGCCTCGACTCAGCTCTTTGTGGTTAGATCTGTTTTGCATTTGCCTCCTCATGTCTTTCAGGTTATTTGAAGCAATGATAATTTGTCTAATGCATCAGCTGAAATGGCAGCTCAGACGCCATTAGGTTTTAACTCTTCAGGAGAAAGAAATGGATTGGGGAAAAAAGAGAATTTTTTTAATGTCTTTTTTTCCTTTTCTTTCTTTGTATTGAGGTTAGTTGCTTTTCTTTGTGACTCACACTTCGATGTTGGGTGTTTTTGTATCCTGGAAATAAACTGGGGAAAACTTGAATCAATTTTGGTTTAAAAAAATATCTTCCATATCTGCTTTTGTTTTCTCAGGTAATGGGAACTTTTTTCACTAATCCTTGACAGTTACACTGCAAATAATAAACAGATTTTGCGTCAGTAGAAGAATTTGATTACACAAAAAAATACCCTTGACATTTTCCTCTTAATCATTATGTTGGATTTTGTTCCGCTGTTTATGAGATGAAAGAAATCTCTCGTTGAATCATGAATACAAAAAAGCCTTCCTAGGCATAAACATGGAGCGATTTTTCTTAATATTCAACAGTTCTTATTCAATCCTAACTATATTACTATCTTGTATTTCATTTGTAAGCTTTATTTTTGTTCCCTAAATTCATTTGCTCTGCATCAGGGTGCATGGAACTGTCGATGTCCAACCAGTAATGACTAATCCACATTAGATCTTATTATGATTGACTAGTGCACATTTCTCAAATTCGTAAAATGTGCTGTAAAATTATTGCTGTAGAAGCTTATTTACAGTAGAACCAGATGAAACATTAAACCGCCTGTCACAATGCATCTTAACTGTCAAACAGAAGACAATTTTATTGCTTTATTTACACTCACCGTCTACTTTGTTAGGAACATCTGCACACCTGCACATTCATGCAGTTATCTAATCAGCCAATCATGTGGCAGCAGTACAATGCGTAAAATCATCAGATACAGGTGAAGAGTTTCAGGTAACGTTCACATCAAACATCAGAATGTAGAAATAATGTGATCTCTGTGACTTTGATCGCAGCGTGGATGTTGGTAACAGAAGGGCTGGTTTGAGTATTTCAGAAGGAGCGACAGTTATGTTGGTTGAAATGCCTTGTTGAATTAAGAGGTCAGGAAGTCTATAGTAACTCAAATAATCACTCTTTTTACTGTGGTGAACAGAAAAGCTTCTCAACATGCACAAAACCTCAAACTTTGAGGTGGATGGGCTACTAGAGCAGAAGGACCACATCAGGTTCCACTCCTGACTTCCAGACTCACAGTTGAAGATTAGGGAAAAAATTATCTGGTGTTTTTCCAGTCTTCAACTGTCCAGTTTGGGTGAGTCTGTGCCCGTGATAGCATCAGATTCCTATTCTTGGCTGACAGGAGTGAAACGTGATGTGGTCTTCTGCTCTAGTAGCCCACCCACCTCAAGGTTTGATGTATTGTGTGTTCTGAGATGCTTTTCTGCTCACAATCGTTGTAAACAGTGATTATTTAAGTACTATAGACTTCATGTCATCTCAGATCAGTCTGATCATTCTCCTCTGATTTCTCTCATTAAGAAGGTGTTTCAGCCTACAGACCCTCTGCACAGAGGATGTTTTTTGTTTTGTGCACCATTCTCTGTAAACTCTAGAGACTGTCGTGTGTGTGAAATTCCCAGGAGATCAGTATTTTTTGAAATACTCAAACCAACCCATGCCACTATTCAAGTCACAGAGATCAAACATTTTCCCCATGATGTTTGATATGAACATTACCTGAAGCTCTTGACCTGTATCTGCATGATTTTATGTATTGTGCTGCTGCCACATGATTGGTTGATTAGATAACTGCATAAATGTGCAGTTGTACAGGTGTTCCTAATAAAGGAGATGGTGAGTGTTTATTTTGTATATTTAATGTAACTGATTCTATGTAATACATAGCTATATGTTGTAGCAGTTTATCATACCTTGAACCGATAACTACTAGAATGATAAATTCGTCACTCCATTTTAAATAATGGATGAATTGTTATTACAGTGTCCACCTAGCTTTAATAGACTCTGGTACTGACTATTGTGTTCTTGTCTTTGGCAGGCAAATACATGCAGATGATGAACATTTTAAAACCCATCGCCTTCGACGTCATCCACTGCATGTCACAGCTGTTCGACTATTACCTGTACTCCGTGTACACCTTCTTTGGCCGGAACGACATGGTATGACCAGTTGAGCTGTCTATATGTTAAATATAGTTAGTATATAGTATAATATATCTTCTGCGCTCTGTTAATGAATTATTCAGCAGTTATGTACAGACAAACTGCACTTTTTACGTCATTTTTTTGTTTCCATGGTGCATATGGGAATATAATTTTATGTTTATGAATCTGTCACACCAGTCGATCATCTTCCCGTGGGTGCACTCCAGAACATAATTACCGCTATTATTATCAGAGCGAATTGAACGTCATTCAGGGATATTGAAGTGGGAGTTGGATGTCAGTGTCTTGAGATCTGTTTTACTTTTTAAAGGGAAAAGCTTTCTTTTTTATTTTTAAGAAATTCGTCCTTGTACCTCCCAGAGTATTCATTCACATTTTTGTATTCTGAGAGACGTTACTGTCCAGAGTGATTAATTTCAACATGATGTCCTGCTCACAGATTTAACAATTCACCCGAAATTATTCATATAAAACGTTAGTTAGTTAAAAGTTAGAGTTTATACATTTTTTCGGACTCCTTAGGTATGACGTTGAACAAGATCTCATTTGAATTGAATGACATTTCTCAGGAGATCAGTTTGTGTCCCCAAATGGGAGTGGCGCATTAAAGGAAAACGCCACAAATGAAATGTTTACACTGAAATATTTGTGATGTACGTTGGTAGCTAATCTGTTAGTTGCTGTTGCGTTTTTGTTAAAGTTAGCTATTTTATGCTGTGATGACATCACAGGAGGACATTTCTAGCACTGTTAAAATTTTGTTTAATTGAAGGAAAAAAAGAACATTTCTCAGCAATGTTCAGTGTCATATTAATGAGAATTCCAACGTAGAATTAGTGGAGACGTTGGTGCAAAAATCGGACCCCGAGTTCCAGAATGCATTGCAGCTGTACAACAAATTTTATGATCTACAAGATAGCTATTATGACGGTGTTGATGGCAGTTTTAGCTAGAATGTTGAAGGTTTGGTAACTGTACAGCTGAGGAGGTGAGAGAGATGGGTAGACTAAATGATTAAAGCGCTACTGCATCAGTAGATGAATTCCCTCTGGCACCAGGTAGTCAAACAGAAGTGTGGGTAATGTACTGTAAGAATTGTTCACCAAAGTAAAACTAGACCAACATGCAGACTGAAGAAGTTGAAACTCAGAATTTCATTACAGAGTAAATCTTGGATGCCATATTTTTCAACACTGCAGCACTAGCTAAATCCTGAACATTTAACAGGCATCTGATACTGAAACTGTTTTGCACATACACGCCTGCTGTGACCCATAACTGACTCTAAACACATACAACATTCAGAGTATGACTTCCATGAGAAATGAGTCTCAGTAATATTCGTACACCATCACAAAGCCGGCTGTGCCGCACGACATCGCATCAAGCTCAGCACTGAAGATTGCATGTTTAAAGTTAATAACTTGCCCCCGAGGCACTGAGTGGATGAAATGGGGAAGAGAAAGATATGGAGAAACACTGACACGCTGGGAAAAATGGATCACCTCTGGGGTGATGAAGGACCTCGTAGTCAGGCAGAGCACCAAGCTGAGCAGAGTCATTCCAACACTACTGTTAGAGCAGCTGTCTCAGTAACAAATGGCTCTTTTTCAGTTTGTTAATTGAAGTATTAAGTGAAGTCTGTACTATAATTGACCACCTGACATCCACTATTCAGTGTTAAAATAGAAAAGACTAGTTTTCTTTGTATGCTGTAGTGGTAGTTAATATTAGTAGCTATATTAAAAACCCAGGACATCTTTCAAATCTTTTTGCATGTGATTCAAAAGAACTGACCTTTGAGTGTGGTTTAACATTTCTTTGGAATTGCTTTTGGGTTTGGATTTTTTATTATTTTTTTTCCGTCCAATTATTATTATTTTTTCTTTAAGCATGCTCCGTCTCCATCCACACCCACCTCAGGCAGCTGTCCGGCCGCTCCAAGACTGGGCTGCTGGGTAAGAGTGCAGTGTGACCACCTGTCAGTGTCTCCATCTTAAATCAGACACACTTCATGGTGTGCATGTGTATGATTTATTTAGTTGTTTGTTTGTTTAGACTTATTTACCATATTTATTTGACACATTTCTTTGTTTGTTTAAACCTATTTCTTTATTTATTAATTATTTCATATTGATTTTGTTCTATTAACTTATTAATTTAATTTAATTTATTAATTATCTTACTTATTTCAACTAATTTAATTTGCACTCGTTTGTTTAGACTTTGTAGACTTTCTTTTTTTTCTTTCTTTATTAATTCATTCATTCAGTCATTTATTTGGTTGTTTATTTCTGATTTATTTCAGCTTATTTATTTATTTAGATATATTTGTTTATTTTAATTTTTTTCAGCATATTTATTTTACACTTAGTTATACTTTTTTATTTATGTAGATTTATTTGGACTATTCATAATTTGCCACAGCGACCACACGTGTAGTGTGAACAGTTCAGTGATGCGATTTTATGATGTGAATGCTGAGGCTTTGAAATTTTCATGCAAGTCTTACGTTCTTGTTGATGAATCTTGAAATGTGAGCACCTCTACCACAAACAGAAAAAACAATAATGAGAGTCATCGGCTCTCACGCGCAGCAGATCCCTGAATCCAGTTTATCTTTCTCTCTACAAAAATGTAAACACAATAATAATGCTTCTATTAAAAAAATTATTTGGCAGGTCGGATTCAAACGGTTGTTAATTACAAGAAAATATCAAAACTAAACAAGCCACAATTCCTGAAGCAAAACAACTGATGCTAAGTGATTTTAAATCATGTAGTGCGAGCAATACAGTGATTCTGAGACTTCAAAAATCATGTATTCATGAGTTGCTTACTAATTTATTTGTTTGTTTGTTAGATTTAACTGTGGTTTATATTTAAGCAGTTGTCTTTGCTATGTTAAATTACTGAAAGCCTGAATTTGAAAATGAGCTGTGTAGTTTGGTTGTAGTTTGGTTAACTACAACCAGAATTAAAGCAGTTGGATTTGTACACTGTTACTACACGCATTAAAGTTGTTTGAGCCTCAGCGTTTGCTCAAGTGTTGTGCAGATGATCTGTCTGATAGTATAAACATATAAGAATTGAGAACATTTAGCAGCCAAAGATGATAGTTAAGTGAGATTTATGTCTCATTTTGTTTTGTCTGTCCTCTTTAAAGAGTGTTAATGTCTTTGGTTTGAGCAGTGAGAACACAATGAAAAGAACGAGTAGTCCATAATGAAACAAATCTTGCGGTAAAAACAGTTCCATTTGGCAGGCAAAAACAATAAATCGACTTTTGATCCTGTCTGTGTTTTGTTCTCTGTGTTGGATATGAAGATGGTTCTTCTTAAATGTGGTTTGTGTGGCTCCCATAAATTTCCAAAATACCTTGAGTTTTCCTCTCCATGTTCCCATAGTACTGGGAGTGATGTTTGCAATCAGGCTGTGGACAGTTTTGGTTTTAGAGATCATAGCTCACTGCAGTTCAGCCATCAGTGTTGGCTACATGCTGACCTACAAATCCATGCACATACTGTCCATGATCTGAGTAAAACTGTTTGTGTTGTGGTGATAATTCATGAGAGAGAGTTCATTATATCTCTGTATCCGTATTGCATGTGAGTGGACTTGGTGCTCTAATTGTTGTAATTGCATTTGCATTTGTAATTGCACACATATGTGTGTGTGTGTGTGTGTCTGTGTGTGTGTGTTGTAGAAAAGTAATGACTAGGGACCATCTCTCTGACTGTGTGTGGTGGTGTTCTTGTCTCTTTGCTGCAGTATGAATCATCCGGACTGGGGCTGATTAGCAGTAGACTGAGGACGACACTCAACCGCATCCAAGAGAGTCTCATAGACATGGTAAAAAAAAAAAAAAAAAATCCTAAAATATACCTCCATTTTTCTCTCTGTCTATTTATTTCTCCTGCTACCCTGGCTTTCTACTCATTTGTGCCTGTAGCCTGTCTGTTATGATCCATCTTCTGTTTTTCTCAGCGTCATTTCCTTGTTTAATTCTTTTCTTACCTTACTCTCTCACTCTCCCTGCCTCGCTCTCTATTCCAATTTTTATATATAAAAGCGTGACTGTGAAACTGAGTGGAAATGGTAGTGTGCATTAAGCCCAGTCGCCCATAATCCATCATCATTCTCTATCATCTCATGACCCCTAGCTGTCAGCCAGAAGCCCCAGGTGAGTTAATCACACCCATGCACACTTAAATAGCCCTGCTTTTTTTTTTTCATTCCATGTCCTGTGCTTTCCATTGTGGCCCCCATTAGGGCCCCTCATTAGGCCACCTCACATGCTACCTCACATGCTCTCTAGTCCGAACACTGATTGAGATTGGGTTTCATTAGAACAATCTCCACTCAAGGTGAACCTTCAGCTTGTTTCATTTTCTTTGGTAAGAAAACTGAATTTCTGATCAGGCTCAGAGACATGGGTTACATTTCTTCTTGTGTGGTCTAGTCATTATCATTAGACTGGGTCATGTAGTGCCAATGAATGGTAACAATCAATATAAGTTTCAAACCAACACTTTAAAATGATCCTGAAACTATTACAAAAAGGTGCAAACATTCACTGATGCTCAGGAAGGCAACACACTACATTAAGAGCCAGGGGGGTGTAAACTTTTGAACAGGATGATTGGTGTAAATTATTATTTTGTTTAAAGATCTTTTTTTTTTTAATTTAGTACTGCCCATCAGAAGCTACATAAGATATTTACGTGTTTTCCAGAAGACAAAATGATAACATTATTATATGAATGAATATTAATGGTCATCAAAGATACAGAAAGATGCAAAAGCAGCAAAAACTCTAATTGTAACTAAATTATTACTGCGATTAAACCAGTAGTGTAGAAATTTCTCTACTGTAAAAGCGTTTCTTTCCCCAGCTCCCTGTTTTTGTTTTTTCCTTTCTCTCCTTCTTAAGATGTCGGTCTATCTGATATGTAATCTAGACAAATCTCAGTGGATAAAACCAAAGTCCAGCCATTTTTCCCGTCTGCCTATCTTGCTTCACTCAGATGCATCACGTTACAGAAGTTAAATGCATTACAGTTTTCATATTTTTATCATGTTGTCAGTGTCTGCAGTGCCTCTTTAGTTTGCACTTTTATTTGAGTGGTAAAATATGTATCTTTTTGCAATTAATCCGTTTAAAACCGAGAGCCATGTGCGTTTATTTTATTAGTGTTTTCATTAGTCTTTTTTTTTTTTTTTTTTAATTTCTTGTGTAAAATCAGTGTGCTTTTATTACTACAGATAATTTCAGCTTATTTGAATTTATATTTTTGTATATTATTTTTAGAGTACATGAGATCTTGCTCTCAGTGGGTTTATTTATTCCCTGTATATATAAAGAATTTAATTTGTGAAGTAGGTATGAGGTTAAACACCACTAGAGAAACAAACTGAGAAGTTAGACAAACCATTACAGCTATGGAATCAACAAGGATCCATGACTAAGCCAGAAGCTTAAGGCAGCCAGTTTGACACGTTGGATTTGTTCAGCAGAAGCATTGAATGATTGAATGTTTTCAGCTGTAGGTTTTATGGTTTTCACCTTATTGAACATGCTGCAACAGCAAGTAACCAGACCAATAATTCATTTTTGCAGAGGGCTCTCCTCGCCACCGAGCTGTGTGGGAGTGTCTATGGTTATATTGAGTCAGAAAGAATTACACTGCACTGCCCACATTGGCTTCCTCATTTTTACAAATTATCAGCCAGATCACTGCTTTTCGGGTCTGTTGAGATGTTGGATGTCGTTTTCAGTACCCTGGATGTTTTGTATACGTTTATATGGATGAATATATGGAGTTGGAAGATTGTTTGTATTGCTGGAAAGGTTTCTCACGTAATAAATGACCATAATCAAATCTTTCTAGTGGTTCCTATTATAAGATTACAGTAAACCAAATATTATTTCATTTATTAAACCTATTTTTAGACATTTTTACTAATTTCAATCTCTTGGCAGATCTTTTTTTATTATTTTTTTATATGTAACATTTTAAACATTTATTTTAATAAAAAGGCTAAATTATCTGCCAAAAGAATAAAACAATTTAAAGCTTGAAATACAAAAGCATCTAAAAACTGGATGAATAATCTTCTATTTAATTTATAGTAATCACATATTAAGAAATATTTGATAAATTTGCCCATGTTCAGGATGTTTTTACTTGCTAAGGTAGCATTTTTTGCAGTGTAGTATAATATGTTAAATCTGTGTTTACATGCAGAAATTTTCATCAATCCAAATGAATTCATTCCATTTGCAGAATACTAATGAACTGTATCCTAAACCGGACATATTACATGTAATCTGAGCCAAAGTTTAGCATCAGTGTTATTATAGCAAGAAGAATCACGTCCAGTCAGTGCATAGAGCTTTTTATACTCATACTGCTTGAGATATTAATGAGTTTTAAATAATTTTTATCTCAGCAAAACCTTATACAAATGTCATTATTAGATGGACAGGGAGAAAAAGCATTTAGGGCCACAATAAAGTTGTTCAACATATCACATTCACGAGCTGGAGAAAGGATGCTGTATTTGTTGAAGATGACATAAAATCCTAAAATAAAAATGATGTTATAACATCATAAAAATGATGTTATTCATCAGTATAAGGTCTTTACCAAAGTTAAAGGCCATTTTGGGAAATATAGGTGTGTGCCCCGCCCCTTTTTTTAAAACCAAATGTTCTGCATCCTTGTTGAATGTCTGGCGAGTACTAAAAGCTGAACTTTATCAAAGTCAGTTCCCATCTACCACAAAACATTAGTTTGATGCCCGTCCTAGTGCCTATCCATTATTATTTTTTTGAATAGATGAAAAACTGTAACATGATTCAAGTATTTAGACACAAATGTTTTCATGGCTTTTATTTAGCTATTTAATAGATTATTAAAAGGAATACCAACCTTGTTCAATGGAATATACATTTTGCTTAGATTGGCCTCAGTTGGTTTACTCTATTCCAATTGAGGTGTTTACTTGAACATTTTTTATTCCAGTTAGTCTGATTATTAACAGATTATTAGGCAGCATGTAAACATAGCTATTGTTAGGACAAATATGTATCAATTAGCATGAAATACTCAGGCTACTATGTACAGAAATGTTAACAAATTTAAACCTGGATGGAAAAATATAGATCAAAAAGACAAAAAATTTTTATTCATATAAGTAGTTTAGTGTGGGACAGCTTAGTGGTGCAGGGAGTCCCCACTTTAATCATGAACTATGGTTACTGAAGGTGAGTGAATGAATAATGTAGTGTGTTAGGTTTCGCAGATGTTTCTTTATTACCACAAGTAACAGAAGTTAGCAAATTGTGCATTGTAAAATACATCATGGAAAACTATCAAAATGACATCAGTTCAAAAAAATTGTGTTGCTTTTGGTTCCTCATAATTGTAATATTGCATTATTTCATAATATTGCATTAGGATTTTCTCTGTAATAGGAGAGCTGTCTTTTCTCTAGCTTCCTCTTCCCTGCCGTCCCAGTTTCAGCAAAGATTATTTACATTTTTCAAAAAACACATTTGTCTCTCTTGCTTGACAAGCATCATTCATGAAGAAATTATTTGACGTTGATTCTTTTGGTGGAACATTAACTTTGTGCATATACTGTATATGTTTGAAAATGTATCCACCTTAAGCCTGATCAGAATAAAGCAGTTTCTGAAAATGAATGATTTGATGAGACCAGAAGCAACACAGTGACATAGCCTCATTTATTTTATGAACAGCAGTCTTCGATGTCTGGTCTGGGAAGTTGATTTGCACAAATTCATCAAAAGTCCTGTCTGAGAATCTTAGCTGCAGTTGTTACCTTGAGCTTTGGTGTGTGTGAATGTGACTTTAGGGCCATCACGCCATGGAGTGAAAAGTAAAAACAGTAGTGAGTTATTGGGTGATTTAGAGTTTTTACGGATGTAATAGCAGGTCAGTCTGCCTCTAACCCTGTTGTGAAAAATGAGCACATCCTACAAAAGTAGTGCCACTGCAGTTTCATTGAGCAGATGGTTGAGGAGAGTTTTGGCAGAGGCTTGAGAGGAATTATGTTTGAGAAACAATGCAATAATTTTACTTTTTCAGACTATAGACTTTCATGTGGGTGAAAGATCCCAGAGTGTTTCATCAAGAGGAAACATGTTCATAAATGCTAAAATGGATTCATAACTGCTAACTAATCTTTGATTAGCGATACTTGCTCCCATTTGAGCTATCCCACAACAGTGCTGGCTAGCTAACATGGCTATGAGGCACTTGTGAAATGGAAAGATCCACAATCCAGACATCCATGTAGAGTAAAAAAAAATTTTAGCAGTTGTGGAAGTTTCTTAGGCATCATATCATTGAAACAAAGGTCAAGTCAACTGCCTAACTACTGAAAGGACAACCAAGGAAGATGATAAAGCTCCATCAGCTGAGCCTATTGTAGTAAGTGCACTGTTGCATTATTGATATTTATGAAATACATTAGAAACTCTTTGAAAGCTCTTGTGAACCTATGATTTTACAAGCCTCAGGTCAGCTGTAAGGGGCAGCTGTTGCAGCTCAGTAACAGCATATCCCTCTTTAAAAACCAGTGTATTCCCACTACAGCTGCCCTGTCTGCACACCTACAGCAGTATATGCTGCCAGCCATTATATCACATGTAATTGCCACCGGTAGCGACTTTAAGATAAGAGCTGGCGAGCTTTTCCCATGTGAACACTCAGCCAGATCGACCTGGCCACTAACACAGGCTTAATGTTGTAAGGTGGTAGACGAGAACATACAGCTGAGGGTCTTTTACAATGTTCTGCAGAATTAAATGCTTTTTAGGGCATTATAGCCATTACGACTGAACCTCCCAGTGGATCTCCTTATGCGGTTTCCTAGACAAGCCAGGGCTAGCCTTTTCCTTTTTTTTGGAATAGAAAGGGAAAAATGTTTCGGAGACGAAGTGTTTAGTCCATCCTCCCACACACACACAGCTATTTCTGTTCGGCTCCATAAATCATTCATCACCTAAGATAAAGTCTCAGTCTCTGGAAACTTTTCCCTCTCTCTTAATCATCCTGTTCCCCTCGTCTGCATGGTTTTTATCTTAAGGAGATCATTGAGTTTGACTGACATAATCAAATCTACAGAATTTTTGGCACCCTTCATGAAAACAATTTTATAACAGCGCTTGCAGTGAGAGCTATTTTGAGCTTAAAACATACGTGGGTGAATGTGTATATAAACATAAAAGTTTTCTTATGTAATTCTGTCATTCTCTGAAATTCAGTCCTACAGTGCACTCCTCCAATTAATATATGGTGTGTGCGTGTGTATCTACCACATCATGCAGCTAGTGGTTCCAATCTGTGGGTGGTTTAGGGAGCTCCTCTGGGTTCACTGCTGTCTATTGATTAACTCTGTTGTGATGCAGTGTAACATCACAACCTGCTGTGCAGTGAATCACTGTGCAAACAATGTGTTTTTTTTGGTTTAGAGAAACCTGCTCATTCTCTCTCTCCCTCTCTCATAT
>JANDJT010000141.1:2694272-2719511 GCA_024331685.1 Stegophilus panzeri | reverse complement strand
GGTCACTGTTAATACGCTTATTTAAGACTTATTCAGTATAATAGAAATTCCCACAACACTTTAATGCTAACAAACTTGTGAATACGGAAACTACTGCAGCATGCATATATATTATAATATGCATTTACACACACCTATATATATGTGTATATATATACATGCACACACACACACACACACACACATATACATATATATATATATATATATATATATATATATATATTAGTCCATCCCATCCACCCAGATGATGCAGTCCCGCCTTTGAGGGTGTGTGTTTGTAGGGGTAAACACGGTTTAATACAAATAAAAAATTACATTTTACATCAAAAGTACATTTTCAATGCAGAAAATACATTTTCGTATCATAATTTTCTTGTCTAATGTGCCCCATTGAATCTTTTTGAACATGTCTGAGCTGACCGGCACAGGAGCTCAGGAAACAAACAGCATTTTTTTGTGTATGAAGAGTGCACCTCCTTTTCATTTCTGTATTTATGTCTGTTTAGACCACATAATCTGTTCATTCCGATTCATTCGTATTCGGTTACATCCTTACTATAAAGCCATGGTTACCATGGTGACTTCAGAATGGTTCAGGGATAAAATATACACCCTAACACCGTGTCTGTGAGTTTGAGTCCCAGTGATGCTACAGCTATGCCCAGTCACGAGCCCAAGAGAGCAAAATCAGCTCTGCTGTCTGAGTGAGATGGATGGCGTTATCTCCTATTGATCAGATTAACGCTAGCCAATAATCCACATCCGTGAACTCTTGTATATGCAGGAAGGCAGGTAGCATGCCCTGTGATGTTGCATGATCAGCAGTTCGAAGAGATGTGCAGATCTCAGATCAGTTTTGCTTTCATGCTCACACTAGCTTGTGGATGGGTATAACTAAATTGGAAGAAATTGGTTAATAATTGTTAAATAATTACTATCTTTTAATTCATTTACAATATACCACAATGAGCCAGACAAATAATAAAATCAATATTAATTATCTTTAATCTTTGCTTAGGAATTTCTTCAGTTTCTTAGCAATAGTTCCTTTCAGCAGTATTTTAAATGGGTTTTAAGAAAACATTTTGATTGACATTTGTAAGAATTGTTAAGATAACCACTGACATGGACTGTGGTGTAGCCACTGCAGCTTTTACAGAAGATGGTCCCATTTCAGGAAAAAAAATGAAGCTTTCAATTTCATAGAAAAGCCCTCTCTATTGACAATTCCTGAATGGCGCACACAGCCCAAAAAGTTAATATGTGGAGCTCATGCCATCTCTTAGATTGACGTGCTGCTGACAGAAAAGCACAGAGCATGGCTCCATCCAATTGTAATTCACTGATTCTGATCTTGTGCTGCTGTTCTTTTCACAGTCTGAATAAAGCATCTTTCATTACTGGCTCCAGAGCCGCTGATTTAATTTCCTCCCTTCTCTCTAAAGTTACAGAGCGGTTCTCCTTCTAGGAAGCTAAATGTGAGCAGTGCTGTTGAGATTGAACACTAGGGTCCTCTGACATCAGGCTTAGCGGATTTTTGAAGTCCAACATGACATCCAGGAAGAGAATGGAGTTTCTAATTCTATTTAACAGCCATCTAATGAGAAACACATTTGAACTATTACCGAAGGTTGATGAAGCAAGTGGAGAATTTGATGTGGTGGTAATTGCCTACCGAGTTAGCATTAGATAAATCTCTGGAGTGCAAAAATAATAATAAGGCTAAGTTTGCATTAGGAGGGACAGGTGAGGAAAGGCGAGAACGCAGATGTCTCGTAGTTTAAAGCTGGTTTCAGTTTGTGTTTAGGACGTGATTTTGTTTCTTTCAACTCAACAGTCACTGTCATCATGAATCCAGCCATGCCTGGATGAGCTTCTCGGCATGTGTAGGCGTTCAGGCATGTACTGCTATCCAGCTCTACGCTGGATTGTCTGAGATCTCAGCAAAGGGATTTAGCAAAACCCCAGCTCACAACAAATCAGCTGCTACTATTGAGATGAAAGCCAAGAGCAACACTCATATTTCACCAGTGCAGACCAGCACAGTCTGCCACATGAATTCTGCGGAGCAGATGCTGAATTTTTTTAAAGACGACACAATGATAGGACTTAAGTCTCCAAGCCAGGAGAATCACAAAGTAGGTTTTGTGGGCAAAATTTCTTGGATACCATCACAGTAAAAGATCCAAGCCCCCTTAAGCTTCGGTATGTTGCTGAGACTTAGAGCAAACTGAATGTATAGCATTATAGAGATTTATGATCCCATATATTGCTTTATTTTATTTTTTTTTATCAGTAAGGCTGCTCAATAGCATTGTATTGGAAAGTAATGATCTGGCTTTAGAAAAGGCTAAATAAACTGTATCTTTGTGCATGTATTTTATCAGTTACACAGAAAATTACACTGACCCAAGCTCTGACTTGTCTCATTTTCAGTTTTCAGCTAAAATAATTATTAGTTTTAATAATAATCGCAAGACTAAAATCTTTTTGTTAACCAGAACGCTTACCAAATTGCACACTTAAGTTCTCACAAATTAATAAAATAACGTTTATTAGCAGTTCTCATATTTATCGCACAAAAAACAATGGCTGTCATCAGCCAATCAGGTTTCAGCATGCATTTCACAGGGTTTATCTATGATCTCTTTTGTGTTCTATTTTACTTGGTCACTGGGTGCACTATTTGCGAAGGGAGCTTAGACGCTGCAGGTCACAGCTTGCAGATATGTTGGGGTTTTTTTTTTTTTTTTTTTTTTTTTATGGGGTGTTTAGATATCTTTATGGTACGTACATTCAGCAGAACAATGTCATTAAACATAACACCAACCATGGCAAGCCATGTCTTTATGGTGCACAACCTCGCAGGGGCATTGCCATGCTGGAAACAGGTTTGAGCCTCTTAGTTCCAGTGAAGGGAAATTGTAATGCTACATTATACAAATACATTCTAGACATTTGTGTGCATCCAGCTTTGTATGGCAACAGTTTGGGGAGATTTAAATCATACTGAATGTGTAGTGCTATGGAGAATTATGATAACATATATTTATGCTTTATCAGCAAGGCTGCTCAATAGCATTGTATTGGAACACTAAGATTTAGCTTGTTATAATAATAATAATAATAATAATAATAATAATAGCACTAAAGATTACTATTACCTCTTCTTTGTGTATTAGATAAATGTCAGAATTTCTAATAAATGCCATTTAATGCATTTTTAACTTTGTGAGAACTGGAAAGAGTAATTTGGGAAGTGTTCATCTTTAAAAACCAAAAAAACAAAAACAACAACAAAGATTGTATTGTCATACAGTCTCCATCTGGTTTGCCTAAGGCTTCTCTTAGCCATAAGCTTTGTGTGGATTTTAAAGCACGAGCTGCATTTGCAGTCATTAAGGATCAGCAGATGATCCTGAAGCCTTTGATGTAAAAGCCTTGGTACAAAGAACTAGAGTCTCCCTTGCTCCACTTTAGGAAATTGGAGTACATTCTTTCTTTGGAAATGAACTCACTTTTTTTTTCTGTGCCCAACAAAGATTTTTAAACTTCATAAGATTTTGTGTTCACAGAGTTTGTGAAAATCACTTGATGATCATACTGCAAATAGGTTTTGCTGAGGCTACTGGTTACACACGAGCAGGAGGAACAGCAGGAGTGGTTAGAATGAGTAGCTTTGCAAGTGAGGGAGGAACAAGAAGGACTAAGGAGGAAGGCTGAAGAAAAATCTGGACAGATTCAGAGAAATGTGATTGAGAACGGACAGAGAAATTGGATTATAGTGCGTGCTCGACTCAATTATTGGAAATGCTTTCTGAAATCCATGAAATCCTTATTTCTTACTGCTTATTCCTTAAACTGATTACATTAAAAATGCTATTTTGCATAGTCTTTTTTAATAGTTATTGTTAAATAATCTTAATTGTTGCTATTTAACGAATAAAATACAGTGGGGTGTGCTGTTATAGGAAAATCAGTGAATGGTTGGTGTGATGCGGTCCAATGCAAAATGGAGTTACGGTTACCACCTTGAAGTGGATTAATTTCCTTTACCCCCAAAGTGTCTTTTTCCCCCTTTTACAACACAGCAATTGGGCAAGGATTACAATTGATAATTTATTAATTGACAGCATGGTGTGCTTTTTAATTTCTCATTTCTAATTACATTTAATATTATGGAACGTCCACAAGACAAGTTAGTTTCTGTTATCACTTATGTTATAGCAGTTATAAACAGCCTTCTGTTTCATCCACTCATTTAATTCCAGAGAGAAGCCATTTTTAGATTTTTTTTCATTAACTTCAGTGCCTCATAACATTTGCTGTATTTGCTGAAAGATTAAATTTGTTCATGTTGCACCACTCATAGCCCTTTTTTCTGAACAGGATGATTATTTTCCTGTTTGACATTTATGTGGTAATATGGTAAAAGAAGGGCAGGTACACATTTACTAAATGAAAGACAGAGGATTAGGTTATGCTGGCCTTTGCTGTAACTCTCCTTGTCTTTTCTCTGTACATAATTTAATAATGAATGAAAAACTGCATGGCGTCCTAACCTGGAATTTGAGCCTTTATGAATGATGATTATGGATGTGCTGAATATATTGACCTTAACTGATAAATTGGAGATTGATTAACTTGGCAGCTTTTCGGTATATTTCAGCAAAGCTGAGATGAATTTGAAAAGAGGGAAAATCTATCAGAGCCATTTCATTAGCATTGGGTATAGCCCATACAACAATTTGTAATGTCCTGTAAAAGAAAGAAACCACTGGTATACTAACAACCAAACATGGAACAGGTCAGCCAAGGAAAACAAAAGCAGTTGATGACAGAAACCCAAAAACAATAGTTGGTGACATCACTAGCAACCTCCACAGAGCAGAGGTGAAGGTATCATAATCCACCATTTGAAGAAGACTTCAAGTGCTGAAGTATAGGGGCCATACCACAAGATGCAAACCACTCATGAGCAGTAAGAATTAGAAAGCCTGATTGGAATTCACAAAGAAATACAGAGATGAGCCACAAAAGTTCTGGAACCAAGAGTAACTTCTACCAAAATGATGGAAAGGCCAAAGTTTGGAGAACGAATGAATCTGCTCATGATCCAAAACATACGAGCTCATCAGTCAAGCATGGGGAATGTAGTGTTATGGCTTGGACTTGCATGGCTGCTTCTGGAACAGGCTCACTAAACTTTATTGATGTAACTCATTCTGTCTGCCAATTTACACAAGAAAAGACTTCATCGGGGAGGAAAAGTGTAAGGTTTTAGACTGGCCATGTCAATCACCAAGCTGAGCAGCATTTCACCTCCTGAAGATGAGACTGAAGAAAGAAGCCCCAACCGCCCCGCAAACCAAAGAAAAAATTTTTTTTGAAAAAAATCGAAAAATTTAAATAAATATATAAATAAATGAATAAATAAACAAACAACAACTGAAAGAAGCTGCGGTAAAAGCCTGGAAAAGCAACACACACGGTGATATCAGTGTGTCACCAGCTTGATGCAGTTAATGTAAGCAAGGAACATACAACCAAATATTAAGTATTATTTACTGTCTGTTCCTCTAATTTTGCTCACCTGAAAATTGTGTAGTCTGGCACCAAAGGTGCCATGTTCCAAGTTGTTCAACACAGCTAGATGTAAATATCAGGAAATAAAATCTGAAATTCTGATTTATCATCTCATATCCATCTTTTGATCTCAAGCCCAAAGGTCTTCAGTGTATAGCGAAAACAATAGTATTGGCCTTGCTGTTCCAATACTTTCTGAGGGGAGCGTATTTACCTATTTATTATTTATTTGTTATCTGCTGTGTGGCATCTATGTTGAAGGCTGGACTCTGACAAACATGACTACTTCTCTACAGTCATGCTGTTTCTACTCGCAGTAGTTTTGTGTAATTTTAAATAAGTAAATAAGTCATTTCCAAGAGAGTTTATAACATGCTGGCATGCAGTTCTTTTACAATAAGACTATGCTGTATGCATATTGAGGCTTTTTGATCATTGTAGTAAAGGGATTAAATCAATCTACTTAAAATGTTTTGTTGTGGTTTAATATCACAGAAAATTATAATCTAGAATCCTGTAGTAATATATTCAGATCAAATTATAAATGCATGTAGCTTTTTGTCTATTGTTAAAGCCCTTTTTATCCCAATTAAATGCTGGTATGTTACAAATAACACAATAATAAGCTCTTGCACTTAAGCACCATTTAATTGTTCTACCAAAAGTAAAGGGAAAAAATTAGAGCCAGGGACACATAATGAGTGCATATACAGTATAATAACATTTTTCTCTTCCTTTTAACTTAGAGTTACTGACACAATAATTAAATAGCCTGAAACTATGCAGATCTTTAAAACAGATTGGAGTTAATCACAGAATTGTTCGTTTATGTGGACCATCTTTTAATGGATGCGTTCTCCTGTCTGTCATTTATATACCATAGGAGGAATAGGATTGGATTGTTGTTGTTTTGTTTTTGTTTTTTCAGTTTGTCATTTTAGCAAATAATTTACAATTGTAGCTTGTGCTGGTGTCTTTAAAAGAAAATACAGGATGTTTTTCATATTTATACTGATATTGAAATTGGATTCATTGTAATAGTAGAAAACCAGCTGAAGTTTTACCAATAACTTATACCACAGTGCTGTTTAAGTCTCGAATCTGATTGATCCAAAGGTATTGTTGAATTTTCTGTAACAGCTCTGACAGTAGTGGCAGCAGTAGTGCAATGCATATCACAGGTTTATATTAATGCTCTGTGTTGTATACTATAGTAACGTCTGTGTACTCCATGACGTTTTTGTAGTTGTTGATGTTGGACAACGTTTTCTGTAAGGAGATATTTGAGTGTCAGCACCTGTAACTTTACGTTTTCCAGCACAGGAAAGTCTTCAGGATTGAGAGATTTGCAGTTTCTCAGTAGTATGACAAGCTGCATTTTATTTGTCTTATTAACCTCTAGACGAAGAAAGAGCTCGTTTGGTGAGGGTGTGACTGTTTATAGCTGTGATAACATACTGTAAGTGATGATAGGATCTAACTTGTTTCACAGACATTCCACAACATTAAATGTAACTGTAAATAGATTATAATTATACCATGATGATTTACTCAATCTCAGACTCGCACTTATTCCAGCTTCTTTTAGATGTTAGTTCTGGCAGCACCAGCATTTCTGGAACGCAGGTCTTTTCGGTACTATCAATGTTTAACAGCAAGTCATTTATTATCAGATAACACAATCACAGATATGAGTCACCATTTCTTCTTATTGATTTGCTGAAGTTCACTCTTTTTTTTACCGAGTCACCACTGAGAATATTGTACATAATCTATTATTCATTATTCTGCAGTCATATTCCATTTCTAAATAAAATGTACTGCTTTCCAGTTATAATGCTCTAGGCCTGTTTATGAAACACTGTAATGAAAAGCTGTAGAATTAGCTCCACGACAGTATATTTAATCTCATCTGTATTGTGATTACTTTTAGTCCATGCTCAACATTAACACGATATAATCCCTGCTAACAACTGATTATCAGTTTAGCATTGTTATTTTCTCTGTTTGGTGGTATTCATATCCAGGATCACACAAGACTGCTGTTTTGAATATAATTTTCAAGCTTAATCTTTGGATAGGGCTTTTGGAGTTTGTATAAGATAGTTTGTTGTTCCATTACTTATTATTCCCTTTGTCGCAAAATATAATTGCTAGGTCAAGGCTGCCAAATGGTAATGTCATGGTTTTCAACCGATTATATTTTTACTGAGGGTTTTTAAAAATTCTTTTTCTACTCGTGTTTAGAGAAACACATCCATCAGCATCCTTTTTAACTTCTTGCCTTTGCATTGCTTTCTCTTGAATACTGTGAAAAATTAATGAAAGTTGTCAGTGTAATTTATTAACAGTCATGAATGTGCATGAATGTTGATTCCCAGTTGTTTTTCTTGCCATTATTTATTCAATTTAGTGACGTTCATCATCTCATTGATACTAATTATCAAGCAATTAAAATGTTATTACAGAGAAAATTAAAATATTCAGCATAATATTTTAAAAGTATCTTTATTTGGCCGTCTCAGCAAATTCAACCCAAGAGCAGACTGTCTGATGCAAAAAGAACTCTCCAAGGATCTTCTAGAAAGTCTTGCAACTGTTGGTGTCAACATGTATGCTTCTACAATCAGAAGGAGATTGCACAAAATTGACCTGCATGGGAGGTGTTCCAGGAAAAAGCCTTTGCAAGCCTACAGTTTGAAACGGCAGTACATGCAAGAAAACCCTCAAACATCTTGCAACTGAAAGAATATTGCATGGAAGAGTGGTAAAAAAAAATTCCAGCAAGCCAATGTCAGAGACTGGTGGACAATTATGCAAAACGCCTACAAGAAGTTATTTCTGCTACAGCGGGCAGTACTAGCTTCTGAGGCCAAAAGTGTACTGACTTTTTCCACAGAAGAATATTACATTTATTAATATTTCTGTTGAATAAATGATTGAAAAAGATCATTTTCATTATGGTTTTGTTCAAGTATATCAACTTCATTAATAGACACTGTTTCAAAGATGATCAAATGTTTGCTTGTCCAAATATGTCAAAAAAGGCAACAATTTCCATGGGGTGTACTTAGTTTATATAGATTTCTCTTCTTTAAAGAAATTTAACATAACACACTTTAAATAAATGTAATTGTCTTACGCTGCCATCATAGCAAATTGTCCAGATACACAGTATTCACTTTCACTGTTAGATGGCTGAAACACAGCTGTAGCTTCCCCTGAAAGCCAGTGTTTGCTGCTTTTTAATGTCAATCCATTGACTTGCCTCTCAATTCCTTCTAATTAAATAAAGGTAATTCCCACCAATCATACTAATAGTCTTTTTAATGATGATAGTCAGCTATATCCATATGTTAAAAACATATGAAAAACCTTGGCTCTTGCCTTCCTGTTGTTAGAGGCAGTTTTCTCTGTATAAGAACCATCGCCAAGCTCAAACTTCTCTGTTTTCGTGACTTAAAGAAAATCATTCATGCATTCATTCCTTCATGCAGTGACTTCTGCAACTCAGTATACATCAAGTTTAATCAGTGCTTATTGTCCCGTTTACAGTGCAGAATGCTGCTGCCAGGTCACTCACAGGAACCAAAGAGAGAGCACTGTACACCCCTGCATGCATCACTTTATTGCCTCTCCACTCACAGTGCTTTCATTTGGCTTTTAACGGATTTGCTGCTGCTTTGCTTGTATTGCTGATTTACTCACATTTCAATCACTCAAAGATCCTTGAGGTCTTTCTTTCAGACCCTGTTCACCGCTTCAAGGTCAAAGCTGAAACATGAAGGGTGATTACGCTTTTACAGTTTCAATATTTACATCCAGCCTTAGTCCTGTATTTACACACTCTCATTTGAACAGGTCCAGTATGGAATAGTGTTTGTTTCCACGCTACAATACAAAAGTATGGAATAGTGTTTGTTTCCATGCTTGATGGTACTTTTTACTTAATTTTTACTGTTACATTTTTTTACTGTTATTTTTATTCCTCTTTAATTTTTATTCCTCATTATTCTCCTTTCCTCCTTTCTTATATTTATATATATACAGTAGCAAGAAAAAGTATGTGAACCTTTTTGAATTTCATGGTTTTCTGAATAAATTTGTCATAAAANNNGCAACTGTAACCCTGCCTCAGTTCAGATTCTGCAGTAATAGGATCTAAATATTAAGAGCATTAGCTTGTCTTAAACTAATCCTCACTCCTTGTTGCTACACAGTAATAAAACAGTAACTTTACATGGCCTCAACTCAGATCCTGCAGTAATAGGATCTGCTACTTCTCAGATTTATAGCACATATGTTCTGTCATTTTTGAGGCACAAATTATAGATTTAATTACAAAAGATACAGATAAAAGAAACTTCTAAATAAAGTGTCTTTGTAAGGTATTGGGCCAAAACAAGTCTCCAGAACTAGCTTTGAGGGATGTACTTTTCTCTTGGACGCAACACACAAGGACTTGCCTACTTGTCAAGAATACCATCACTTTTTTATTTTTCTTCATTGCAATTTCCGGCTCTGTTTACTGATTTCATTCTCATTGATCTAAATGCAGATGCAACTTCAGTCAATTTTGTGCATCTTTGTGACTGAAGCTGTTGCCCCAAGAATGAACTGTCTTTCAAAGTCATTTTGATCGTGATAAAAAATTTAGGTTAGCTGAGCTCATTCAGCATTTTATACATGGAACAGGGAGTGGTAGGATGTTATTCCCTTAGTTGTATCAAGCAGTGCACCTTTCTGGAAGCATCTGTGCTAATACTTCTCCAATCATTTATTCAGTTTTACGTTGTCATTCATTTGTATATAAAATAAAATCTCACTTTCACTGCAATGACAGTTCTTTGGGTCTCCTCCCTTCCAAAAAACTGGTAAAATGGGCCAAATCATAATCATGTTGTCAACTACACATTGTACGTGTACATGAAATGGACATAAAAAAGTACAGTGGTGTGCAGTTGTAATGCTGCCTGAAGGCTTTCAAGACTCAGTGTTGTGATGTTAAATGCTGACGGTTAGCACCACAGGAGGCTTTCTACACACTTGCTGCTACAAACACATGGTCCCCATGTCTGTCTGATAGCATGCAACACTACATTATTATACACTCACCAACCATTGCCATGCTTGTTGGTGCCAGACAGGCTGGTTTGGGTATTTCAGAAACTGCAGCATCTAGATTTTACACAGAGTGGTGTGAAAAACAAAAAAACATCCAGCAAGCAGCATTTCTGCAGACAGAAACACCTTGCTGATGAGGGAGGTCAAAAGAGAATGACAACATGGGTTCTGGAAGTGGTGACTCAATGGTGGAGGTTCTGGGTTACTGAACAGAAGGTCGGAGGTTCAAGCCCCAGCACTGCCAAGTTGCCCTTGTTGGCTCTTGAGCAAGCTCCTTAACCCTCTCTGCTCCAGGGGCGTGGCATCGTGGCTTACCCTGCGCTCTGACCCGAGCTTCCAAACAAGCTGGGATATGCAAAGAAAAGAATTTCACTGTGCTGCAATATGTGTGACAAAATAATGGCTACTACTTCTAGTTGACAGGAAGCCTCAAATAACTACTCTTTACAACTGTGGTGAGCAGAAAAGCATCTGAGAACACAGCACCGAACTTTGAGGTGGATGGGTCTCAACAGCAGAAGACAACATCAGGTTCAACTCTTGTCAGATAAGAACAGGAATCTAACGATACAGTTCATATAGGCTCACTGAAAGTGGACAGCTGAAGATTGGAAAAAGACCCACCAATGTTCAGATGATTTGGGAACCACCTGAAAACTATGCTTTTCTGTTTGTTTCTTTTCCAGCTACTGTAAAGCAGCAGTCCGAGTAAACATGAATAGAATTCAAATCGCAGAAAAGCCATTTGACTGAAAGGGAAAGGACGTGGTTTGTGAAAGATGCACATATGTTTCAAATCGCAGTTACTTTCACTTCACGCTGACTATCTAGGTGGGCTTTAATCTGTGTGCCTCAGTTTTCAAAACAACAGGGAGGACTATGAATTCTGGTCGCATTTTACTGTTAGAATACAGAGCTTTTTGTGTTAAAATTTAGTTTTTCTCCCTGATAGAATTTTTTCTTTTAGCAGTATTGGCACCTGTGTGTAATGCGTTAACTCCCTCAGAAAAGTGAATTTTGAGTGTAATTTTGAGTTAGTAAATGATGAATATTTTCCATGCATTGAGTTGCCCTTGAGCTCATGTATAATCCTGTACTAAGCACTGTCTTAGTCATCAGTCATCAGCTCCTTCCTGTGCGACCATATCGCTGAACCTTTTTGTAATTTTGCAGCTTGACATAGGAGAGATGTGGAAAAAGCTTTAAATTGCGACTTTTAAATTGCTTATGTCAGTGCAATGCCCCATAGTGTCAACAGATTTTAGTCCATTTCTTTTACCGTTCTGTGAGAAAAACATGCTGATTTAAATACGCTATTTGTTTTCCTTCGCTAATGTGTAATAATGTGTGATTTGGATTTAAGCCCAGTAGTAACGATAATCATGGGAATAATGTTCAATCATGTTCAATTTACTTCTAGTCTGCACACAACTATATGACGTAATTAAGTGTAGCTTACGTTGTTGTAGCCTGACACTGCATTAAATTCCTGTTCGGCACAGAAGTGCTGTGTTAGCGCCAAGAAAATGATAAGAGATGATGTGTGGCCTGCTGTTTTGCTATGATGACGCTGCTATTTTATTTATTTATTTATTTTTAGGTTCTGCTGATTTCTGGTTTTGTGTTTATGCACTTATTCAGTTGAGAGTTGCTGTAGCTTTTAGGAAAGTAAAACTTTGACCTTTGCTCTTTTGTGTGTGTTTGTGTCTAGGAGGCAGGAGGAGAGAATGTAGCCACCCATGGACCCTCTGAGGACCGAAAAGAGAAGGTGCCCAGCCCTCACCTGAGCCAGCTGGTGGTTCTGACGGCCAGTAGCACGCTGTATGGTCTAGCAGAGCGCGTAGTCGCCACAGAGTCACTGTAAGAGCACCACTTCTGTCCTTTTGCATTTTTATTCATCCAAATATTTACTTTCTGTTGCATTTTATCCAGTCACAAACATTTATGAAAATTACTTAGCTCAAAGAAGCTTATCAGACCAGGTACTTGCTTGGGTGATAGAGATGTTAGTTCAAAAAAGGGGAGTGTCTTCAGATTTTCATTGATTTGATTAGTGTAGACTTGATTAGTGAAGTGAAGACATTGGACACAAGGACAAAGAATCGTGGGGTTTTTTTCTCTGCTTCAAGATCAAAACCTGTGTGTCTCATCCAGGGTTCATGGCACTAGTAAAAAGTGGTAATGTGAAGCACCACTATGAAACACAACACTTATTTCATGTATAGCTATAAACTGATCATTGGTAGTTAAGCATTAAAAGGTGATTGTTGTTAGTTTTTTTTTTGTTTTGTTTTGTTTTTTTTTTTACCTTTGTAAGCAAGGAATTTTATGCAACTGGACCTTTACAAATATAAGTTGATTTCCCCTGTTATAGATCCTTTTATTTTCAATTCAGACTACATGTTTTATTTACTAATTTCCAAACACATTTCAGTTTTTAACTTGACTGCAAAAGACAGAGTTATCTCCAAAGGAAACAAATCTCTGTCTGTTTTTCCTATCCAAACAATTCACACATCAATAACAATAATAAACTATCACTTGATTTTTAAATCTCTAAAATCTGAGATTTTGACCTTAGTTTATTTATTTTTTTTAGCCATGTTCTGTCCTATTTTCAAGCCAAAGTGTTATAAGCCACACACATTCAAGCCACACATATTATGTGTGCATCTCCAACCATGTTTTTTCAAAATGGCAGGTTTCCACATGCTCTAAACTGATGTTGTGTGTAAACCCAGACTGATTTGCTTCCGTTTGCTTTGAAAAAATATCCTCTGGGGTGTCCTTAAGAAAAGGCTAACTTTTTAGCATTCCTCTTCTTAGAGATTACAAAATGAGAACTGAGGCACTGAGTCATACATTGTGTAAATATCTTGTGATGCTCTTGCGCACATCAGTGAAGTTTCCTGGTATCCTTGGATGTTTGGGGTCTTGGTCGGTGGACACAGCTGTAGTTAATCAGACCATGACTTGTGTTCGAGTGGCATTATTCTACACTTCTCAATGAATGTTGTTCTCTTAGTCCAAAGTCATCTTGAAACTTTCTCAGTTGCAGCTGTGAGGTTCTGCATGGCTTTCCATCTCTTCTCACCTGTGATCTCCAATATTCTGTAGTCCAGAGGTGTTCTTGTTGGGGGCCAGATGGAGAAAAGATATGTAGTCAGAGGCAGCAGACTCTGTATTCATTCAAATAAATTAATAATATGCCTACTTGATTAGCACCTTTGCCTTTTTCATTGAAGTGACTAACTCAATAGTTGGGGTTTAAGGCCTTTCTGCTTAATGCCTGAAAGTCGTGTGTAAATATGTCCCTGGGACTGCTGAATTGTTGTCGAGTTGTGTGCAAGTCCTGTTGTAGATATTTGCATTTTCATTACAGAAAATGTTTTGCACACACAAAAAACGAACAACTAAGCCATGTCTGTCAGTGCTCTCATTACACTTAGTAGGAAAAAAATCAAATGCACATGCTTTGCATGATTCTTGCTGCTTTAGGTTACATGAAAAATCTTCCATTCGCAGCATGACTGTTTCTTGGACAATTGATGTTTTATATCTTTTCTAGTCTCTCTCTCTGCAAAAGGTTTCCCATTCTTGACTATGAGTTGAGCTACCTTGTAGCTAGCCCATGCTCTACATAGTAAGCATGAAAAATAGTTGCTGCTGCTGTTTTTTTTAACCGACAGCCTGGCTGCCAGTTGTTTCACCTTCTGTTCTCATTCAGCACCAATGCACATCTTGGAAAAAGTGATGTTTCATTTCTCTAATTGCTAAACTCCTGAATTACCACAACTGATTCCTGACAAATTAAACAGACACGCTTCCCTCTGGGATATGAAAACAAATCAATCACAATATGCCACATATCAATCGAATAGGTTCAGTGTAGCATCCAATCATTTTAGCTTAGCATCAAATTATTCCAGTTTAGCATGAAATCAGATCAATTAATGTAGAACAGAACTGTCAAGAATTATGACAATAGGTCATCTATGGTGACCTCATGCTACATAATGTAGTTAGCGCTATAGCTATCTGTGTGCGTTTGAAGATGACGAAGACACTGCAGTGTTGAACCTGAGCATGAGCAATACTGGCCCTACCTCAGTACCCTACCTCAAACCATGTTGAGGTAAGTTTAGCTAATTTACTAACATTACCTGGCTATATTTAAGTTCATTTTTACTTTTTAGTACTTGAGTATAATTAAAAGACTTTAAACTGGGGGCATGGTGGCTAGTGGTTAGAACGTTTGCCTTGCTCCTTCAGGGTTAGAGTTTCGAATCCCACCTCTGCCCTGTGTACATGGTATGTACATGCTATGCTTATTCTCCCCGTTCTTTAGGGGTTTCCTCTGGGCACTCCGGTTTCCTCCCACACTCCAAAGACATGCGTATTTGGCTGATTGGCATTTCTAAATTGTCCGTAGAATGTGTGTGTGCCCCAAGATAGGCTTCAGGCTCTCCCGCAACCCTGTGTAGGATAAATGCATAGTATGGAAAATGGATGGATACATAATCTGTATTTTCACTTAAGTATAATTTCTCAATACTTTGTCCATCCCTGCTTCTTCCTCTCATGGGCATCCTCCAGGAATTTCTCTCATAGCACCATAAATTCCTGTTGGATGACACTCTTTGTTGACTCAGAGACCAGCACTATTTTAGTGCTCAGAGATGTCTTACTGTTATGCTGGGGAAACCTCAGCTGCTTTTCCGTGTTAACCAACAAATGCTTTTTTATATATTTACACTAACACAAAGGAGAAGCCAAGACTTTCATCTCATATTGTACTACAAAAATTACTAAAATAGCTTTGTTATTGTCTTTGGACCAAACTTTACACTTCATTTAGTCCAAATTGCTGTAAAACCTTCAATCTTTTTTTTACCAAGATAAAGTTCAAGTTATAATGTGATAACAGTTAAGAACGCATGACTTCATGCATGCACGCAAAGATATACACTCTTGAAAGACTGTAAATGTATTCATTAATCAGATCTTGATTCTTTCCTTTAAGGTTTGTTTGTGATTTGTGCATACATCAGATTTAAAAACAAAAAATAGTTTCAAATTGATCTAGCATCCTCTGGTATCTTTCTGAAACTGTGGTCTAGTGGTTCAGAGGTGCACAAATTCATCATGTGGCCATACGGCATACCATTCCATTATTTTTACTGGATTAAAAAAAAAAGTTCCATGAATGCTGAAGATTTTTAGACAAGTAAGTTATATATGAATGAATATTTGATTCATAGAGGCAGTCTGTTCTGTCATTTTTCTTCTAGCGGTTACAGAAAGGAATGGGGGCAAGTCCTCTGAGACAAACCACACTCACATAGGTAACTGGTCATATATTCCTTGAGTGAAATCCCAGATTACTCGCCAAATTGCTGTGTTTGGCCTTTTTTTTCTTAAGGGTCAGTTTTATCCATTAAACGGTACAATGTTGTGGATTCTGATGGCTTGCCTGCATCCCCACTAATCCAAATGAGGGCCAACCTCTGGATGACTTCTGGACTGTTAAATCACTGTTTACTTTGAAATCCCTTTCTTGACATTTGGCTGCTGGTTTTTCTTTCTGCATTTTTTGTTTCATCACTTATCTTCTCTGTCTCGCTCTCTCTTTCTACTCCCTCTTCTTCTGTCCCTGGAGCTGAGTGACTGACGAGCTGCTGGAGCTGCATGCCATAATCCAGAGCTCAAAGATATGGCCATCTAGGATGCCAGATGGCGTTCAGTGCATGCCAGGCTTAAAGCCTACAATCAAACATCCAACAGTTTATGGGAAAGCTGTGCAGGAATTTCTTCGAGGATTTCCGTACATTAGTAACATGCCTGTTCCCAATTGCCTGGCACTGGCAAACAACAGAAGTGGTAGTTGATATTCCTCTTAGCCCTCCATGTGAAGCATGCACATGCTTTGAATGTGCTGCGCTTAATAGTTCCATTACCATAGGGCCCATTTCATAAGAGGTGAGCTCCAGTACCACACTCTCTCATGCTTAATGGAATAATCAGTGAAGGATAGAAATCCTGTGCAGGGATCAAGATAAGAGGTGACAAAGATGAGGGCTGGAAACGGGCTGCTCAGAGTGACCTGAATAACTTAAAATTACAGTTTCAAACTCCCTCTCATATTCCTGCTAAATAGTTTTTTTTCCAGTTCCAGCTTTCATTTTGTTTTTGAATATGCCAGAAATGCAAAGAAAACAGAAAAAATGCTCTGTTATGGCATGTTTCTTTTAACATCCTTCTACCGACCTACTGACTAGATGATAAATAATTTATGTCGGACCATGTGAGAATGTATTTTCCTTCACAGTTTGCATTAAAAAAATTCTACATGTTTACTTTAGCTTGTAATGGATTTAGTTTTGTGGCAGTGGGTCATCACTCTCTTTCTATTTATGAATTATAAATAGCTGACTAATTACATACTTCCTATTTTTTTCATATTATTAGTTCAAATTGTTGAAACCAAAAACATATTTAAAGTGAGTTAATAACAAAATTGCTCAAATATGCTGTTATAATATTTATAGTAAGACAACTGACATCATATGTATGAATGTGATATTATAAATGTGCAGGTTTTATTGCACTTGCTTCTAAAGAATTTTTTTCAGGTGTCCACTTTTTGGATTTTTGTGACTTTCTCTGTCTGTTTTCAGAAATGTTTCTTCTATTCTTTGTCTGAGTTTCTTCAATTCTTGAATGATGTTTTTTGATAATGGTGTCCTTATTAGTACATTGATATTTTTTCATACTCCTCAATGGCTTTGTGAAAGAACAATATTTTCTTGATAGTTTCTTGTGATAGCTGCTTTCCAGAATCCAACTGACTTTTAACTTAACTGCTCACAGAAAACCACTTGAGTTTGAACCTGTTTGAATTTTTCGTATCTTTTAATAAGACTTAAAAAGAAAATTGATTTTGACTGCTTTGAAGTCATTAAATTGCTTAATGAAGAAAACATAAATTCTAGAATCAAAGTATATTTTTCCACTTTGTTCCACACAGAAACCAAGGGGTACACTGTATGTTATTTATGCAGATTTGTTCTGCTTGTTTTTAATTATATGTGAGGTGGCCTGGTGAAAAGACTTTTCTGAACTGACTAGGCTTCTCTTTTTTTAGATTCAATATCTTAGCTACAAGGAAACATTTAATATTTGTTTACGTTAAAGGAGATTGCATTTAAAGATTGCATTCCAATTCCAACATGTTGTCTAAAATCCCTTTAATTTATTTATTTGATTTCCATTTTTATTAAAAATGTAATTAATCGAATATAAAAATAGTAAATATAACCGTATGATGGAAAATGAGTAAAGATCATCCATTTCTTGTGGTTCATGACAGTCATAGCATTTCACAAACCAGAGCTTTAACATCACTCTTGACTTATGAGTGTTCTTACGTTAGAGCTAAAATAATTACTGATTAATTCAGTGAGTTTTTATTCTGTTGGCTAAATTTCACATTTTTTAAAATGGCATTAATTAAAAAAAACAACAACAAAAAAACTTTGTTTACTGCTATCTGTGCATTGCAGATCATTTGACTGCTGTTATTTTAGACCATTTACATACTGAATCTATTAGCATATAAGTCCACTTCATCATCCAAAAATTTGATCAAAGCATGACATTCATTGTCTTATAAAAGCAAACGTAGCCAGTGTTTTTACAGCAGTGTTTGTTTCTTACTTACCTAATGTGATTTCTGCAGACAGAAAGCACAGACAATGTTATAAAGTAATAAAAATACAAATATTTCAGTGTCAAAGTATGTTAAGCAGAAAAAAAAAAACTAATTTTGGTCATAACCCATTTTTTAAATTAATTTATTTATTTTTTTTTTATCTCTTTTGCCTGAATCCAGCCACAGTGACATCTGTCAGATTTTCCCAGACTGCCACACAAATATAACTGTCTACATCATGGTATTTCATGCAGCTCTGTTTCTCTGGAAATGTGTTTGCTCTCGACAGGGACATGGTCATGCACAGTGCATGCGTGAGCAAAGGAAAAGCTTATTTGCAGACTGGTGTGGACAATTCCAGGCACAATATGGTTACATGCATGGACTCCTGAGGTGCAGTCTGTCTAGCAGCTGTCGAAAATGTCATTAATAAAAAGATGACAGTTTTTGATTGCATACCTGTATTCAGCCTTATTTTAGTGGACCCCAAAAGATTGTGTACTTTGTATTAAAGTAACAGAGTGATGAGTGTGTTATTGTGCGTGTGTGTCCTGTACTTTGTCTCTGTGTATATCCTTTTAGCTTGACAGCAGTTCATTTATAGGCATTCCCGTTGACAAGTTCAGGACATGCTCTGAATTGTTGCTGAACCTCAGCCAAACACATCAGCATTTACTGACCTTGCGCCAGGCTACAGGAAATGCATGGAAAGCTCTGGAAATAGAGATGCATAGTGGCCTTATGTCAGTCTTTACTATTTATTTAATTTAATTTCTAAAAGCAATTGAGTGGCAGAGCCACAGCTGAATGTAAATCAGTGTACAGGAAGGTTAAATCTGCACAGCCAACTTCTGTACCAAAAGCTCTTTCAAGTGTGAAAATTCAATTTCTTGTAGCGTTATTTTTGTTGCATGCCAATGCAGTTGACCTTGTATTACAAGCATGCTCTTTTGGAACCGTTAATTTGTTTTCCCTTGAAAAACAAAATGAAATGTTTGATGAGCCAAATGTGATGCTAAGTAGGACTGTAAGTGGACACTTATAGTTTATATATTAACCGGCATATATGAATTATAAATGAGTGTTTCTTCCAGCATCTAGAATTATTTGTGTAGTTTCCAGCTGTGTTGAGCCAAAAATCAAGGATTTAGTGATTACTGCATTCTTTAGCTTAATGACCTGTCTGTTTTCTTCAAGGCTAAATAGTATAATTCATTTTGATTAAGGAAATGGTTAACATGTTACAATTGATTTTCTTGTATCAGTAATAGCAATTCATTGCTTTTCATTACATTTCATAATTTATATTCATACGTTGCATATTTATATTCCAGAATACAAATGAATGAACTAAATGAAGATATTCATTCATTCTATCATTTCTTTCTTCATTCATTGTGTTCATTCTTTCATTAATTCATTGTTTCATTCCCTCATTTCTTCATTCAGTTGTTCATTTGTTTATTCATAAAGCATCACTAAAATGACCCTGTAGCCCTGCTTCATGTTTCAGTTGCTAATATTATTGAACCAGTGTATATGTATTTTCTGTAGATGGATAGTTGCAGTCATATGGGCCTGAAAATGAGTCAAAGAAGAAAAGAATCATGTAGCTAGTAAAATCGTGTTTGGGGAATGTGGTGTCATGCTTCGGCTGGTGAAATAGCTCTGAACGTATCTGACCCCAGATGTAAGCCCCACGTGCAGCCTCTTAGTGACACGTAAAAAAAGATGCTAGTGATGTGACCCTGTTTCTCCCTGCAGTGTGTTCCTGGCTGAACAGTTTGAGCTTCTCCAGCCTCATCTGGACACCATGATGCCTCCAGCCAAGAAGCCTTTCCTGCAGCAGTTCTACTCCCAGGTCAGACTTCTTCAACTTTATCTATGGACTTGCCCTTTTCTGTCCCCTTCATCAAAAACCTTACGTTTGTCTCTCTCTGTGCCTGGCTGGCTGAGGCAGTTGTGATTCCTCAGCACATAGTGATGAGGCTTGTTATCAGAGCTTTAAATTGCTGCTACTAAGTCTTGCTCTCATTCCTCCTCTCCACTGGGATGATAAATATAGCAATGATTTTCTGGACACAGTTTTAGCCCAGCTTTTAACTAAATGACCTTCATAACTTCTCTGTGTTGCAGCAATTCACAGACCTATTGCTGGAATTTCGGAATTTATATGCCTTCACATATCTTCACATATAGTTAAGTGCAAAAGATTGCATATTTCATTGTTTCTGGGTGGGGGAAAAATTAAGGGTTAAGGACATGTGATGTGAAGGATCAAAAGGTTTTTGGTTACTTTCGCCTACCACTGGTTTTATCTAGGTGAATTTTGACCTGCGAAGTGAGCCAGTAAAACCCAAGAAGGCGAGAAAATTGTTTGGTTATTAACAATTTGCATGAGCTGTTTATTATTAAATAGCACTCATGCCAGATTTTAGCTCTGCAGCTTTCTTGTTGTTGCTTAACACACATCTAAAAAGAATAAAAATAAGTGAGTTGTCTTCTCCATGGATATATGCTAGGGTTTTGTGCTATATCTCTCTGCTTGCTAGGATTTTTATTATTAGCACTGTTGGCACCTCTCTATTTAGTATCAGTATAATCTTTGTATCAGATTCAGAAATGCAAATGTATGTCATTTTCCACTGTTAATACCTTCCATACACAATTTGACCATTTCTGTTAGGAATTAAACACACCTAATAACACACCTAAATCTGGTTCTTTATCTTAAGGGTGTGAACTTTCCCTCAACTGTATAATTACAGATTTTTTTTTTTGTCAAAAATATTCACAAAATGTATCATTATTCTGAACCTTTCCGACCCCCTCATATGTAAATCATTAACCTCAGCAGTACAGAATTATTAAGCAAAGTTATAATATGTCCAAGATTCTGTCAGGAAGTGATTGATCACCACCCACTTCATAATTACATCATGCTTTGGCCTATGAAATGAGCAGTTCAGTTTGCACTTTATATAACGGTCTTTTTAGCATAAGTGTAGTTTCACAGTGTAGGCAGTGGTGATTTTCCCCATGGAAAAGAATTTTTCTCTCTTTGTGCTGAATACTGTGTTCTCCTGCAGACGGTGTCCACAGCCAGTGAGCTACGCAAGCCCACTTACTGGATAGTGGCAGCTAAAGCCATTGATTATGAGCAGATGCTACTGCTGATGGCTGGAGTGAAATGGGACATTAAAGAGATAATGTCGCAGCACAACGTCTATGTGGATGTTCTTTTAAAGGTAATGTGTGGTCCTGAATGTGTTTTATGTGAACTGATGAGTACATTGTCTTACTTTCTTACAGCCAGAACCCATGTCTTCATTTTCAGACATAAGGAGAAGGGTCATGGACAGGTTAAAGCTCCTTTCCTAAAGGGCAGTTTTAACTGAGTAAAAAAGAAACAAAATCATGTCCTTGTTCCTGTAATTATTCATGGCAAGATTAATTTACACAGTAGCTTATTGTGAATTATCACGATGGTGTCATGTTTGAAAGCAGGAAAGTTTTTTTGGTTTTGTTTTTTTTAATAAGCCACAAAACCAAATGTCACCACTTAAAGTGCAGCTGACTTCAATAGAAACAGGTTTGCTGGTGCTTATACACAAAATGTTCAGTCTTTTTTTCTTTGTTTTTGTTTTGTCTGCAAGAACCTTTTGGATGTCGCTTTGACTGAATTCTGGCAAACAGCTTTGAACAAAATTGAGTTTTTCTGTAACTAATATACTTTGAAGTCTCTGCTTTAAGAAAACATTTCCGCAATATTATGTGGAAGTGTTTTTATTTAGGCTGGGTCCTAACCTTTCCTTGGTTTTTTTCCTACATAGGTCACTTTGGCTAATGGACATAAGCCTAATCAAATCAGTTTGTAATCAGATATCACTGTCAAAATGTCTGTGATGCACCTCCTCTCACATCATCATCATCAAAAAGCCCTTACACACATGCCAGAAGACATAGATTTTAAATGTTTTGAATGACCTAATAAAAAATACAGTACTAAAAAGAAATGTAGTCAACAAAACAGAACTGATTTGAATTAATCAGTGATTATTTCCCCAGCAATGATAGCATGAACAGAGATCAGTGGAATCAAGAGACAATGAGACTCCAGTTTGTCAAATGCCATGAGTGTTACTCAGATGGACAAGAGAAACATTTCAGTTCAGGAAGTAATATTCAGAAATATCTATAATCGAAAACGGTAAAGTTTTCCATGTGCCTGTTGTAGTCCCAGGCTGTCACATATATTAGGAAAATGTATTAAAATATTTTTTATATATATTCAGAAGTATATTTGGATGTCTATTATTCACTTGCACAAAAAATATTGGAGATTGGGTCCATGTATTCTGCGTTTATTAGGACATCAAATGTTCTTACCTGTTAAACATATCACATATTTAATCATTTAAAAGCCACTGTGCATGGCTGTATGTTTTCAGTGCATATTATACAATAAAATCATTTAATTCAGTCAGTTAAAAAGGTCATCTGGTAAATACATTCATTTCAATTAGTTAAAATGATTAGAAGTGAAAAATTGAAAGTGATTTTTTTTTTATTTATCTTAGTTGAAGCTTCTGTCTGCACTTTTTACAGTTTTTTTCTTTCTGGCCACAATTTCTGTACCTCTGAAATTTATCCAGATTTAAAGGTCATGCACATCGATTATTTGACAGAATCTGAATAATTGAAATGGCAGTGATTTGGAAGGGTTTCAGAAAGGTACATTTAAGCATATCTGAGGAAGCCTCTCTGCTTGTGTTTGTTAGCCAGCACTCTACATCTGCATGTGAATATGTATTTAATTCATTAATCTGGATGGATTTTTGGATCTGCGGGCAGGAGGTCATTTGCATGGCTGTAGCATACATCAGGTTGGAGATCTACATAGAACAGATGGCGTTTGACAAATGGAATTATAAGCAAAGCTCATTTGCAAATAACCACGCTCACCCCAAATCCCAATATATGTATAATCATGTGTCCTTTGGTAAATTTGCATATGTCCTCAAACATACTGCAGAGGTTCTGTTGTAGATTCAGAAAAGGTGGGTAGTAATAAAAACTTAATGCCCACCTTTGTGTATGTAAGGGACCCCTTTGACTTTCAAATAAGTTCCACTGACCCCCACAGTGCAGATTTACACTCACTGTCCACTTTAATAGGAACACCTTTACATCCTGCTCTTTTACGCAGTTATCCTATCAGTCAATCATGTGGCCGCAGCACAATGCATAAAGTCATGCAGATACAGGTGGAGTTTCAGTTAATGTTCACATCATACTTATTATTATTTTATTTTTTTTAGGTGTGATCTCTGTGACTTTAACTGTGGAATGGTTGTTGGTGCCAGATGGCCTGGTTTGAGTATTTCAGAAACTGCTGATCTCCTGGGATTTTGACACACAACAGTCTCTAGAGTTTACACAGAATGGTACAAAAAACATTGAGCGAGCCACAGTACTGCGGGTGGAAACGCCTTGTTGATAAGAGAGGTCAGAGGAAAATGGTCCGATTGGTTCGAGCTGCCAGGAAGGATATAGTAACTCCTATAATCACTCTTTACAACCTGCTTGAACAGAAAAGCATATCATCTTGCAAAAAACATCAAACCTTGAGGTGGATGGGCTACAACAGCAGAAGAATGCATTGGGTTCTACTCATGTCAACCAAGAACAGGAATCTCAAGCTATCATGGGTACAGACTCACCCAAACTGAGTGAGTGATGGCCATGATAGCCTCATATTCTTGTTTGGATAACTACATAAACGAGCAGGTGTACAGGTGTTCCTAATACAGTGGATAGTGAGTGTATATTACAAACATTATCCAACTTTTCAAATATTAGGCTCATTATTTAAATGTGTACAATAATATTTTGGCTATTTATTCTGCCAATAGAACACATTAGGTTCAAGTTGATATTTATAGGCTTGCGTGTTCAATGTGACCAGTCCTAAAGGATACTAGCTGTAAGAACTCAATAGTAAAAATAACAAAATAATAATAAAATAGACATATCCTCTGTCTATGGTTCAGCGACCCCTGGTGATTTTGAGAGCTATGGCTTTAAGACATAGAGTATCTAAGTTTATATAGTAAGAAACAGGTGAGTGTTTTAATAAAGAAGACATGGTCTCGCAGGCTAGGAGGAGGATTTAATTTTGTGGGGAAAATATCAGTCTCATCGTTTTGGCTTCTTCTGCTGTCTTAAAATAACATATCAGTGCATATCATTGCAAATCCAGAAAACATTCAAGTTTGACTCCACAGCACAGATGGAAGTCGTTAAACGGCAGATACAGTGCCCTCCACTAATATTGTCTACCTTTTGATCTTTTGTTCAAAAACTTCTTTAAAATACTCTGCTCTCATGGATATCAAACAATTGCAAACAAAACACAGGTTATCAAAAAAAAAAATTCTTTGTTAAATATAGGAGTGCAACAATTATTGGCACCTCTATGAATTCATTTGAGAAAAATTTATTGGAAGTATATTCCCATTGAGATATATATATTTCTTTTTTTTTTAGTACACCTGGATGACTAGGAACAGGAAATTGTTCAACCATGACTTCCTTTTCACAGGGGTATTTATGTGAGATAACACATAGGCCAAATTACCTTAGTCATTACAATGGGAAAGACCAAGGAATTCAGCTGTGATGTGCAGCAAAAGGTTGTTGAGCTTCAAAAAATGGGGAGTGGCTATAAGAAAATAACACAAGCATTGAAAATGCCCATTTCCACCATCAGGGCAATAATTAAGTAGTTCCAGTCAACTGGAAATGTTATGAAT
>JANDJT010000141.1:2619226-2650830 GCA_024331685.1 Stegophilus panzeri | reverse complement strand
ACACACACATACACACACACACACACACACACACACTTTTACACGCTCATTTACACCTATAGGTGTGAATAGGAGCAATTTAGTGTAGCCAATTCACCCACATGCATGTTTTTGGGAGGTGGGAGAAAATCAAAGAACCTGGAATAACCCACATAGATACAGATTCAACACATACAATAACCCGAGTTCAAGAGTGAACCAAGGACCCCGCTGTGATAATGTGACACCCTGATTATAATTTATATTTATTTTAAGCAGAAGCTTTAACAGGAACAATATTCACATACTGTACAGTAATACTCCAGAATCATTTGATATTCTGTATGTAGGTACAAAACTCATTTAGAAAATTCAGATTTCCAAGAAGATCTTAAGAATGAGAAAATTTCATCTCATAACTCTTTGTAAATAACTATCAGCTTTCTGTGCAAAGCCCAAGAATCAGTTCACTCAAGAGATAATACCACAGTGGGGTTTCACTAATGCCTACCTCTCCGTTGAAGAAGCAGAATATTGTTGCCACCAGCAAGCCCTTAAAATTGGAAAAAGAATAAAGGCAAAGAATTAAAGTCTTTGTCACTATTTACACAATTCACCCAACCAAAAAAATAAAACACGAGCAAACATATTTTTCTAATTTACCTGGTAATGCAGTAATATGTGCATGATATAGTCGTATACTTCTCCAGCCAAACGGTTTTCTGGCCTCCACGGAAATATGACAAATTGGATTCCTAACAAGGGCACGAGAATGAGAGTGGCTCGTACTGCTTTCATATACATGTTGGACTCTGCACGATGGGTATCCTTCAGCTTCAGCACCAAAACCCTCACAATGTTCAGCAGAAAGAACAGGTTAACCTATGATGAAGAATGGTGACAGAAAATGCATTCATATTCACAGAATAAAAGAATATTTCTAACAGTAAGCTCCATTTATTTATTTTTTACACAGAATGGCTGAAAAGTTTCACCCTCTGTGAATAATAAATCATGGCACAAACAATTCAAATTCTATTAATGGACTGGGGGAGGAAACCAGAGTACCAGAGGAAACACACACAGGACTGAGGCGGGATTCGAACCCCCAACGCCGGAGGTATGAGGCAAATGTGCTAATCATGAACCACTAACTATTGGTCTTCATTAAAAAAGAGTAAAAGGAGAATACATAAAAATGTTAAAAAACGATGATGCTGTAGACGTGTTCCTGAATCATTTCTATGTTGATGTAAAAATGTATGGTTGTCCAATCTTAACCACCTGGCAGGTGGTTTATTGTTTATTTGGTTTATTGTAATCGTATAATAGAAAATACTCCATAAATTTGACAGTATTGAAGACAGTTTTACTTGCAGGATGTTAAGATGACATTTTTTGAAGTGTAGATTCTGTAGCAGCAAAATGAAATGCATAAATGGAAACGATGGTATTAAACTTGAAGACTCACTACTAAAGCTGCTACAATGGGTCCATGAACCACATACAGCAGATGGGTCTCTACGCTCATCCAGCAACTGGTGGAAAAAATACAATAAAGCATGCATCACATAAAGCTTACAGTCCCCTTCAAAAGTACTGGAACAGCAAGGCCAATTATTTTGTTTTTGCTATACACTGAAGACATTTGTGAACAAAAGATGAGTATGAGACAAACAGAATAGAATTTCATCTTCCATGTCTTTATAATTATATCTGGATGTGTTGAACTTAAAACATGACACCTTTTGTTTGAACCTACCCATTTTTCAAGTGACCAAAAACATTGGAACATGTGACTGAAAAGTGTTTCTTGTTTGCCAGGTGTGCCCTGTTAGATTGATTGTTTATAGAATGAATAGCTCTGAATGTCTACTCTTGATTTGAGCCCTGGGTTTCACCTGTGAAGACTGCATTTGTTGTTAAACCAACATGAACACCATAGAGCTGTCTAAGGGAGAAAAGCAAGCAATTTTGAAGCTGAGAAAAGAGGAAAATTGATCAGAGCCATTGCACAAACATTGGGCATAGCCAATGCAACAAAATGGTTGTTAATACACCAGTGGTTTCTTTCTTTTTCAGGCATTAAACAGGTTGACCAAGAAAAACAACACCAGTTGATGACAAACACTGTGACAGCTGTGAAGAAAACCCAAAAACAAAGGTCAGTCATATCACCAACAACCTCCAAAGAGCAGGGGTGAAGGTATCACAATCCACTGTTCAAAGAAGACTTTGAGAGCAGAATTATAGAGACCATACAACAAGATTAACCTCCATCAAATCATGAGCAAGGACCTAATGATCCAAAACATACCAGCTCATCAGTGAAGCATGGTGGAGGTAGTGTCATGGCTTGGGCTTGCATGACTGATTCGGGAACAGGCTCACAAATTTTTATTGATGTAACTCATGATGTTAGCAGCAGAATGAATTCAGAAGTCTTCAGAAATCTGTCTTCTAATTTACAGAGAAATGCATCCAATCTAATTAGAAGGAACTTCAGCATGCAGCAAAACCATGATCAAAAACACACTGCAAGCTCAACAAAGGACTCCATCAGAGGTCAAAGTGGAAGGTTTCACCAGACCTTAACCCAAATGAACATTTCCCCTCCTGCATTTCACCTCCTGAAGGGAGAAACCCCCAAAACAAACAACAATTAAAACAGGCTGCGGTAAAAACCTGGAAAAGCATCATAAAAGAAGAAACCAACAATTTGGTGAGGTTAATGAGTCGCCGGATTGATGCAGTTATTGCAAGCAAGGTAAATTCAACCAAACATTAAGTGTTATTAACTTTAATACCATCTGTTCTAAAACTTTTTCTCTCCCAAACATTGGGTGATCTGCCATCAAAGGTGCCAGATCTATTGTCTCATATCCATCTTTTGACCTCAAACCTAAAGGTCTTCAGTGTATAGCAAAAAGAACAGAATTGGCCTTGCTGTTCCAATACTTTCAGAGGGGACTGTATGTGCCCACTGAGCCTGGAATCTATTCAGTATTTATAGCATGAGGGCAAAAAAAAAAAAAAATCATTACTCACTTGTCGTCAAAATACTTTTTTCTTGCCACTGCATGGATGGAGGCAGGTACCAGGGGAAAACCTTTAAAATAGCACACACATGTTGTCTACAATGTGAGTATATCAAGAAAAATGGTCATTTATCAAGAACACAAAGAGCTCTCAGTGTGGTTAATAAGAAATTCCTCTCTTCACAATATGTACTGTAGTTTTATTATTATTATAAATAATACAAACATCTAATATTATATATTATGTGTTTGAATGAGGACACTAGATGGATAGAATTACACACTCCAAACAAAATCTATTCATATGCCAATAACACAATGGAATAAAATGACCCATTATCTATAGTGCATAATCCATAAATGATGTATTATACCATTATATTTTGGGGATTTTCAATATTAGGGGAACACATTACTATAAGGTCCAAAAATAGGTAATATATTAATACTTAACTAATGCTTTCATAATCATGAATTAATACATGCACTGATCCTTTGTGAATCCATACACATTAACAGTCTATATAACCATTAATAATGGTAATAGTAAAGTATTAACACCGTGATAACTTATTCTGTTATCATCATGACCTGGACTATGTAAAGATAATTTACATAATGAAATGTGTATTTGCAAACAGTGTCAGTTAATCCAGGTTATATTGTAAGTTTGAGACCCTTTTATATTTGTGTTGTACAGCATTACCAATCCTAAACTAAACTCTGAGTTTACATGAATAGGCCAGTTTGCTTTAGCCTATTGTGTAATGAATGTTACTAATGTAAATGATAGTAATTAACAGAATGAGTTAACTAGATAACAAGATAATGAAGTAAGCTTCATTATTTCTTAATGCACAAAAGAGTAGTGAATGTATTAATTCATCAATAATTCATCACAAATTTATCATATTTGTGGACCTGACATTAAAGTGTTACCAAAGTTAGCATAGACAGAAACCTATGAATCAGACCAGTGTAAAAAGCCCAGATTCTCTGACTACAAATAATCCAGATTTATCATCTATCCCCTTAGGGAACTATGTCAAATACTGTCCAATGATATTGCAAACTCTTTAAATTATTGCCTATTCACACCTATACTGTCCACTTTATCAATATCTTCGCTTCTTTAACATCCAGAGCTGCCATAATGCACCAACTATTTCCAATAAGTTGTCATAATAACAATACAACTGGCAATGCCATGGGTGAACCAGGATGAATTAAGCCCAACTGCTGCATATGGCACATTTACAATTGCACAATGTGTCCTGCCTGTGGATTAGCTCATTTATGAGGGTTTGCAGAATGGCCCAATGTTCTCTCTGTGAAATACACAGGGTGGCACATTCATAACATGGCTAAGGAAATAAATTACACAGCAATGTTTGGCACAACCTCAAGGTCATTGTGGTACATTAAGCTTTCCTGTTACTAACCAAAAGTCTTCCCACTTTCACTGTTATTACATATTGCAATGCTGGACCACTGGATGTTCAATTTGCACAAAAAAAGATGTGAATAACATGATTTCACTCTTACAAATATGTAGCAATTCACATGACACAATTTGTGGAATATGTTATGAAGGTTAAGATGGAGGGTGGTGCTAGTGTTCGTATATTTTCTCACATTAAATCCAACCATCACTTTCTTTCATTCTTAAAACTTTCTCATGAGATCAGACTTCGGTGCAAGTGCACATAGATATGTTCTGAGCTTTGTGGCATGTATCGCTAAGACCACACATGATGTGTGAAGTGTTGCAGCTACACTTGCCTCTTGACATACTGTACTACCTTCACCCAAAATCCACGGAGACACCAGCAATTCAAACAAAGAAAGAAGATGTGGATAGTTTAAACATTGCTGTTGTCTATGTGAATGATGTGAGTTTGATGCTGCAGTCCAGGGACTGGCAACTGGAGGACTGCAGTATGGATACAGACCCAGAAAAGTATTTCAACAGACTGAACCAAGCCTTCAAAAAATACTGTAGCAAAGTCAATAAATGTATGAAAAAAAAACTGGCCATAGTTCAGTGATTTTTTGTTAATGAACCAGCTTGGCTTCTGTACAAAGCAGATGTTGTGTCTGTTGTGTCTTATCTAATAATGTGCATTTATATCAGTTACTTAGCTGAAGGCAGTTCTGTCCTTGAGAAAGGATAGTTTTTGCTAATTGTATTTATCCTCTGGTCTGATTAGTCTGATTAAAGTGATGGCATGGCTTTTTAATAAAGTCATGAATAGCAGTTAGTATAGTACTCTGCTAATCATGATTGTTCTAGTTTACCTGGTGTTGGTCTAAAACTGACAAAAAGTATATGCCTAATTAATATCTGAATACATTCAAATACTGAAACTAGTAACTGAAATTTTAATGCAATCTAAAGGCATTTGACAGTCCTACTATGCACAAACTCTTCATGTACTATAAAATGTAACTTTATATATATTTATCTCTTGTGGTCTGAGAAAACGCATCCATTGTCATTGTGGCACATCAAGAAAAAATTAGAAAATTTAGGTAGTGTCAAATTCAGACATGAATACACCTGAATGATATAGTATAGGTTGTTTAAGTTAACACTTTACAGTGCAAATCATGTACAGGAATATAAAAGTCATACTTTAAATCATCTTGTTAATATACACTATACAATTGTATAAACAATATACAATATACATGTTGATAGACATGTATTTCCATGCAGAAACAGCGAGGCAGATGGTAATGAAAGCAAGCTAAATGTATGCTGTTAGTCTAAAATATTTTAAACTGGATAAATCCAATTCTAGAGTCAACGTCATGCTGTTTAAGACTATTCTGGGAAATATTTTTTTTTTCTTTCACTGTAATAGAATGGTATCACTTTCTATCAAGTGTAGAGGTGTGTTTGAGACTGTTTTTTAAATCCCTTCCTTGATCACTCCCAAAGTGTGTCCCTCACACATGTATTTTCATTGTCCTTTAAAGCTAATTAAAATGCAAATAAAATCCTTTCACTGTGGCATACTGAGTTCCTTCGTGACCTGCGCTATGTGAAAGAGCGCATTTCTCTACTGCTAGTTGCATGTCACTATCCAGTCCCACTAGGGACACTTTTGAGGGTGGCTGTCAAACCTAGTTTCATGCCTTTCAGTGTAGTTTTGTTGTGTCACATTCATTTTTGGACATTACTGAGGCCAGAATTCTGCAGTGCATTTCAACTCCTGGGTCTTTATCAGCCTGGAAAAAACATCCATCTATCCATCCATTTTCTATACCACTTATCCTACACAAGGTTATGGGGAGCCTGGAGCCTATCCCAGGAAACTCGGGGCAGAAGGCGGGGAACACCCTGGACGGGCTGCCAAACCATCGCAGGGTACACAATCGCACATACATTCACACACTCATTGGAAAAAACATCCCTCTTGGTCACTGGCTCTGTTCTCTGTCTGTGTTGCCTCTTGATTTACCCTAAACCTACCCCAGTATAATAACACTCAGATTAACAAGAACGCTAATCCAGATGGATTTTAGCTAGAAGTGTAGTCCATGCTGAAACTCACCCCATCCTAAGAGATAATACCAGTGAAGGTGCTGCTCTTCAGCGAAAACTGCCACCACTATAAGAGTATGCAGATAGATGCCCTCACACAGCATCCAGAAATAGTTACAGCCCAGTATGTACATGTGGAAGAACTGTAGCACCTTACAACCAACCTACAACAGCACAGAGGAGAGAAGGAAGAAGTAAAAAGTGTCTTGATATTTAAGGAAGAGTACAAATTATATTACGAAACCCCCAGAAGCATTGGGGGCTTGAGTGTTTCTGACAGCTTTCAGTTCTTTTTTATTTTTATTTTTATTTTTTTACTTTTTGTCCATGAGGATGTATTATTTTAAGAAAAGCTCTCTGTTTGTACCAAAACAACAAAAATTATGTTAGTTGGATGGCATTCAGACAAGCCCTTATCACCAAGGTACTTATGCAGTCTCTTTTTACAACATTTGCAATTCATTTTGGTGTCTTCATCAGATGCACTTTTGATGGACAAAGTGTGTGTAGATAAATAATACTGATGTGTGAAAACAGAAAAACATACTACACTGAGATTTGTGAATATTTGTGAATACATACATTTTTACTTGAATTTGTACTTGAGAAATGCAGTAAAATTAAAATCTTAACCTGGGATTAATGCAGACTGTTCAGCACATTGGATTTGCCAGTTTTAAAAACAAAACAGCAACAATTCAACCATTACTTCTTTTCCTAGCATTCCTTTCCACATCTAATATACAGTATATACAGTATAGCAGAAATTGTACATTTACATACATTTATTTACACCATGTGAATGGTTTTTCGCAGGCTGATATTCATATGATCTTGATTTGGACACATTCACAAGATTTGGAGACCTTGTCTTTATATTCTAGCTTCTTTAATATTTTAAACAAATTGATTAATACATGTTTGGATCTTGTTATTTTCTTGTCTGCAGTGTTATAGTAGCAGCAATAATTTATAAACTGATTCTGTATATCTGCACAGATCCACCAGACTGACCATTTTGGCAGATCTGATCAGACCAAGCTGAATTTTTCAGCAGGGTGGAGGGGAAGTAAATCACTAAAGTTGGACCAATAAACAAGAATACTGTAAATTCAATGGAACGGAATGAACACAGCACTCCAACTAAATAAAACCCTTCTCGAGGAAAAAATCGTGTTTACACAGAGTACGAACAATGATCGTGAAGATCATGTTCAACTTGCTGAAGGCTGGACTATTTAATAGCACACCTATTTATTTCTTGTTAATTTTCACCACTTCCAAATCACGTTGAACTTGTCTACGTGTCCACACCAAAGAAGGGAGTGCAGAGCTCAGAATTTGCTGAACAGTAAAACTTGTGTATTAGGATTGGAGCTGAGCGCTGTCAGTCTGACTTGTCTACAGTCAGAGAGCAAAAGAAATGAAAGCTGGCTGCAGAGTTTAGCACATGGATTAAATGAGAGGTCTTTTCCTCTGAAAGAACATAACAGTGTGTGTAGCAGCAGAAGTGAGATTAAATCCAGACTGAGTTGATTTTAGATTCTGACCTCACAAATGCTCCCTGCTCCATTTACTTTATTCCAACCTGCCAGCTAATCTACATTCAACACTACATCAACTTCTACTTACACACCTCTCTACTTCTTTCATTTTCTTGATCTGTTTTTCTTTATTTCTTCATCTCTTTCATTCTTTCTTTTTTCTTGATCTCTTTTTCCTTTCTTTCTATTTCTCTCTCGATCAGTTTATCTTTTTCTTCCTCTCTTTCTTTCATTCCTTCTTTTTTATTGATCTGTTTTCTTTATTTCTGTCTTTTCTTTTTCTCTCTCTCTTAATCAGTTTTTAATATTTCTTCCTCTCTTTCATTCTTTTTTTCTTGATCTGTTTTTCTTTATTTCTTCATCTCTTTCATTCTTTTTTTTATTTCTCTCTCTTGATCTGTTTTTCTTTATTTCTTCCTCTCTTTCATTCTTTTTTTCTTGATCTGTTTTTCTTTATTTCTTCATCTCTTTCATTCTTTTTTTTATTTCTCTCTCTTGATCTGTTTTTCTTTATTTCTTCATCTCTTTCATTCTTTCTTTTTTCTTGATCTCTTTTTCCTTTCTTTCTATTTCTCTCTCGATCAGTTTATCTTTTTCTTCCTCTCTTTCTTTCATTCCTTCTTTTTTATTGATCTGTTTTTCTTTATTTCTGTCTTTTCTTTCTTTTTTTCCTCTCTCTCTCGATCAGTTTTTAATATTTCTTCCTCTCTTTCATTCTTTCTTTTTTCTTGATCTTTCTTTCTTTCTTACACTCTCTCTCTCCCTTGGTCTGTTTTTCTTTATTTCTTCCTCTCTTTCTTCATTCTTTCTTTTTTCTTGATCTGTTTTTCTTTTTTCCTTTGTCTTTTCTTTCTTTCTCTTGATCTGTTTTCTTTATTTCTTCATCTCTTTCATTCTTTCTTTTTTCTTGATCTCTTTTTCCTTTCTTTCTCTTTCGATCAGCTTATCTTTATTTCTTCCTCTCTTTCTTTCATGCTTTCATTTTTCTTGATCTGTTTTTCTTTCTTTCTCTCTTGATCAGTTTTTCTTTATTTCTTCCTCCATACCTTTCACACACACTGCCTTTTTGCTCTCCATCACATGTAGCATAAAGCAGCTCAATGTGCTTTTTTGTTACAAGCCCATCAGGATGATCTTCATGGTGTGCATAAACAGAACAGCCTCCTAAATATACTCAGATCTGTGTTTAATCACCAGACAAATTCCTGGATCAGTAAGTGGACACACACACACACACACAGCTGGAATCTTGTTAAATACAAATTTAACACCTCTTGGACAAACAGTGTGTGAAATACCCCATCCATTCACTACAGATCATGTGTAACAGCGCTGAGATCTGTGCTACAGGGTTCTTACCGGGTTTCTCTCCACCACTTTAGGGTTGCTGACCACACATGTGAGGTTGATTATAGTGAAAGCTGAATTGAGCACATAAGAGCAGAAGAGATTCTTGTGCAAAGTGATCCTTTGGCAGCTTAGACTCCTAGCAACAGAAATCCACACACAATAATGAAATAAACTGAAAAATCATTTATTTAAAAAAAAGGAAAGTGTTAGAAATGCACAAGCATATATTAATTACGCATTGTTTTTACAGGAATGTTTTTTTTTAATTATTATTATTTTTTTTACAAAATGTGCTACACAACACTTTTATGTTTTCTGTCAAACAATGACTATTAGAGGATTATTTAAGCTTGAAATTAAATGAAATAGCCTTAATATAAACCTGCATAATTATCATATGCATGTGTACTACTTGTGTTGTATGATTTGTAATTTGGGGAAAATCAAATATTTTTATTTGGAATACAAATGAACCTAGAAATGTTCACATTTTATCCTACAAACACAATGTGAAAGCTTTGATGCAGTAAGCAGAACAATAATAAAAAAAAAAGCCTGGCAAGAATATCCTGGCTCCTGTTAGCATAATGTGATTGTCAGATGCTACCTGTGCTCTCTTTTGCAAAGTAACATTAAATCATAAGAAGGTAAACTTAAACTGTCTTATGGGAGTTCTTCTAGGATAAAGATTAAATGCAACCCTAATATCTTCAGTTTAATAAAATAAAATGTCATACAAATTTTTACAACTGCTAACAAGCATTAGTCAAGTACCAAGTTCACTTTTTTAGGACAACAGCACTGTATGTGAACCAAACTATAAATATATATTTTTGTTATAGATTACTAGCATAAAATATATTTAGTAAGCACAGTCTTTAAAATCCTTGCATACATGTATTCAGAGACAGGTTTCACACCCGCATAGATTTTCTCCCATTCAGATTATGTAAATTACCTGTGTGTAATTCATGCCTCTGCGGCTAGAAGATTTTTCTTAAGTAGAAGCATCTGAAACTTTTTCCCCCAAAAAACCATCACCTTTAAATACAAACACTTGCCAATAATTGGGTGGTGTGATGCAGCCAAAATTAAAGCGGAGTTACTGTTACCACTACAAAAATCATTATTTTCCTACAAGAGCATGGAGTGTGAATTAAAATGCATGCCACTTGCTACTAAGGGATTAGGCTTGTTGCTCTGTAATTAAACAGGCAGTGAAAAACACATTAACATAATTGTAAAGCAGATGCAACAACTATCTCAGGTTATACACATGGTGGTTAGTTAACAACTGTCTCAGTAAGTTTCATCAAGCCAGCCAAATAAAACATACATGACAAAAATATTTTAAAGATGCAACAAATCCTGCCCATTAGCAGAGTCATCCCGTTCACATGACCTCACCCATATGGGCCCTAAACAGCTACAAAAATCAGCTGCCTTGTGTAATACTGTTCTTGGAAGACTGGCAAGACCTGAGGGAAAACTGAACTCATTTTCCACACTGAATCACACATTTCTAACCCATCTCTTCTAGCAGTGATCAGGGAGGGGCATAAATAAAAGCCTTGTGCTGTGGTGTAATGTCACATACCTCTGTAAACAGCACATCTGGATGCAATAAGGTAACATTAAACCCTTATGGAAATAAAATAATACATAATACATTTAGCAATAAATGCACATAAAAGTGCACATAAAAAGCCTCAGCTATTCATCATTAATGTTTAATGGAGATGTTTAAATGAGTTATGCAAAAAAAAAAACGTTTTGCAAAAAGACCACGCCGACACTCCTCCCATATATTCCCAACTCTGTCTTCCGTTCTCTGTCACTCACTCTTTCCCTCCTACAACTCCCCATCTTTCCTCATATCACAGTCATCAATCAAGGTATATACACTGCAGACACAAATTACAACAGAGCACAGTTACTACTGTACCACATTACTTGACTTGACATTACTTTACTACAACCCCAATTCCAAAAACATTGGGACAGTATGGAAAATGCTAATAAAAACAAAGAGGAGTGATTTGTAAATGTACTTTGACTTGTATTTAAACAAAAAAATTATAAAGACAAGGTATTTGGTGTTTTACCTAATATGGCGGCTGTGGCTCAGGTGGTAGAGTGGGTTGTCCACTAATCGGTTGGCAGTTCGATTCCCGACCCACGTGACTCCACATGCTGAAGTCTCCTTGGGCAAGACAGTGAACCCCAAGTTGCTCCCGATGGCAAGTTAGCGCCTTGCATGGCAGCTCTGCTACCAATGGTGTGTGAGTGTGAGTGTGTGTGAATGGGTGAATGAGACACAGTGTAACGCGCTTTGGATAAAAGTGCTATCTAAGTGCACCATTTACCATTTAAGAAGGTGATGTGAAACAGGTGAGACAATTGTCTAATCATAGTATATAAGCAGCCTCCAAAAAAGGCCTAGAACTTCAAGAGAAAGGAAGCGTCAAGGCTAAACAATCTGCCAACAGATGCGTCAGCAAATAATCCAACTTTTTGAGAACAACATTCCCCAAAGACAAATGGGTAGGATTTTGGGCGTTTCACCTTCTACAGTGCACAATACAATTAAAAGATTCAAGGAATCTGGTAAAATCTCAGTGCGTATAGGGCAAGGCCGAAAACCACTTCTGAATGCGTGATCTCCAATCCCTCAGACATCACTGTCTTAAAAACCGTCATTAGTCTGTAATGGATATCTTGACATGTGCTCAGGAATACTTTGGTAACCTTTTGTCAGTCAACACAAGAACAAGATCAAAACTATGAAACATGAAATGAGGAATAAAGGCTTGGTATTCGGAAAACTCACGTAATACTTAGCGAAATACAATGAGACACGAGGGGTTTAAATGACAAACGCAATCATGGGTGAACACAAAACAGTTGAGACTAATGATGACACATATGGGAAACAACCAATGACAATACAGGGGCGGAGACCGGATATAAATCATAACTAAACACACGTGTCCAAAATAAACAAAGTCAATGTCACTGAAACTCTTTGAGCTTCGGAGCGTGCTGCGTGCTACGGCGCATGGCGCCAAGGGAAATCGTGACATTGTGCATACTGTGCAAGTTTTAAAAAATCAAGGTATAAATAAAGTAATAATAAATGTGATAAATATATACTTAGGCAATCCTAAGAAGTGCCATTAGTCCTATAATACTGCACACTGTTTTGGTGAAATATATTTAAAATCTTTCAAAATATATTATCGGCAGAAAAAAACTATTTTAGCTTAGCTTCAGTTAATGTTCACATCAACATCAACATCAGAATGGGGAAAAATGTGATCTTAGTGACTTTAACCATGGCATGGTTGTTGGTGCAAGATGAGTAAACAAAGTCTGTGCTTTGTTGATGAGAGAGGTCAGAGGAGAATAGCCAGACTGGTACAATCTGACAAGAAGTCTACAGTAACTCAAATAACCACTCTTTACAACCATGATGGGCAGAAAAGCATCTCAGAATACACAATATGTCAAGCCTAGAGGTGGATGGGCTACAACAGCAGAAGACCACATGAGGTTCCACTCCTGCCAGCCAAGAACTGGAATCTGAGGCTAAAATGGGCGAGGGCATGGACACTGGACATTTGAAGGTTGGAAAAACATTTCCTGGTCTCTTTATCATTTTCTTAAATATGATTTGAAGAAGAAAATGAATTTATAATTTTGGGTAGTGTCCACGGAGATAGGAGATTTGATAGATTTTGCAGCTACACAGTCGTTTAGGTCATTCTGGACTATTTCTGGTCACAATGCTCACAAAATCTAATAGCTACATGATAAGTGGTCTGCACTTATATAGCGCTTTTTTAACCTTAGTGGCTCTACAAAGCACTTTACACTGGTTCTCATTCACCCATTCACACACACACTCACACACCAATGGTAGCAGAGGTGCCATGCAAGGCGCTAGCTTGCCATCAGGAGCAACTTGGAGTTCAGTGTCTTGCCCAAGGACACTTCGGCATGTGGAGTCACGTGGGCTTGGAATCGAACCGCCAACCCTACGATTAGTGGACAACCCGCTCTACCACCTGAGCCACAGCTGCCATATTGCCATTTTCAAACATTGTGAAAAAAAATCAAAAACCTAAAAAAAGCATGACGGAAATAAAGTAAAAAAAACATCCATCCATCCATCCATCCATCCATCTTCTATACCACTTATCCCACAGGGTCACAGGGAACCTGGAGCCTATCCCAGGGAGCATGGGGCACAAGGCGGGGTACACCCTGGACGGGGTGCCAATCCATCTCAAGGCACAATCACACACACATTCATACACTATGGACACTTTTGGACATGCCAATCAGCCTACCAATCAATCTACCATGCGTGTCTTTGGACTGGAAGAGGAAACCAGAGTAAATTTAAAAAAAAAAAAAAAAAAAAGATTGGTATATCTCTCTAAAGACCATGTGAATCAACCCATGAAATAGAGTTTGCTTCAGTAACTAACCATCATAGTTAAGAAGGAAACCAAGTCAGCATGAAATGACGCTGTCAAAAACCTGCAAAACGCTTTTGATGTCATCTGGCTTATAAAACAGTCTAACTAAAGGGCATAAAGGATTAGCAGGCAATAAAGTCTGAAACTAAGAAATAAGGTTAGGAATTTAAGGTTAGGAATTCAAATTAGTTGGAAAGAACTGAGGAACTTTTAACCCAATCTATACTGCACTATAAACTGTTAGACTTTTGCAATGATTTTTTATAAATGGTTCATATTGGCACTTGTGATGTAAACATTTGGATCGTACAACATGGCAACTGAGTAGGTCTTTTAGAAAGGTTTATAACAGTAAAAAAAAAAAAGAGAGAGAGACAAAAATGGCCCTTCAGTACAGCACTGAGCTCCTCAACAGGAAACACACATCCATCTTTTCATTTTACTGCTTAATAGGCTCTGATAATGAATGGCATTAGAATAAGTCCCCTTTCAATTCTTGTGAGATGAGCAAGGCCTCATTAATTAAATAAATCTTAGTCACCAAGACTAAATTCCACTCTTTAAGCATCAGCATGAACAAATCTGACAAATTACAAATCACTTTAGAATTTGCAGTATGCTTTATGTCATGCTGCTCCAGTACTTGACATGAATGTAAGAGGTTATGCATGTTAAAAAATTAAAATTAAAAAAAGCCAAAACTTGTTAATTAAAGCAATCCACTTTTCAGTTTGTGAAATACATTAACATCTTTAGTATTTTTCTGATCTATTACAGTTTTTAAATTTTTTTCTTTTCAGTCTTAGAAACCCCCTATAATGCCACAAAGTACCCCTCAAGGTTCATAAACACTCGGTTGTAGTGGCACAGCCAGGAAGTAATGTCAGTTGGGGATGAGGAAATGTGCTAAATAAAATTATCACATGATCTGTACAACTGTAATTGTAGTAAGTGTGACACACTCATGCATTTTGAATTGATGCCAAACAGTAGAAGTAGTTTTATCCTCTTACAATCTTGCCACAATAATAACATTAATAGGCATAGGAAATAAAATACCCTGAAGACAGTTCCACTGAAAATGATTAAAATAACACGCTATTAACTACATCTTACCATAAAAAACAGATCTACCAGAAAAATGCATGATTCTGATTGGCTAATCCTGTTTCTCACCATAGCAGCTGATAACCAATAAAATAATATGATTTTAAAAAGTTAGAGAAACGTTTGTTTGATGATGTCCTTTTATGAATATCATTACAGCACAATTACTGCACAAAACACATTATTTGAAATGTATTTATATTTATGTATGTATATTTAATCAGCTTCACTATATGTGTACAATGTTAACCACCCACAAATAAGCATTTGACGGGAGTTCAAACTCAAAATCTGGTTGAGAAACCCTGTTATAAAAGGCAGCTACGAGAAGTGTATTCCACAACACTGTTGGGAAGGAAACACTTACACTTACCTGAAGTAAAAGAATATTCCCAGAGAGATGAGGAGGGATGCAATGGACAAAGCATGACCCACGATTGCCATATAGTACAGAATGTATGCATTCTGTAAAATATACACACAACATTACAGAACATACGACTGGGACATTTTATTTAGCTTATACAACTTTGAACAACACATGAAATGTCAAACGTGGCTTATTCCACCCTCTCTTATTTACTGTAAAAGTCCTACAGTTACATTCCTCACTATTAATAGCCTGCAAAGGGAACCAAGTGTTTTCTTCCATCTGGTGTCAAAGTAAACTGTTCAGGTTAGTAGATTAGTATTTCAGAGTTCTTTGAATATTTAGATATTAAAAAAGCACTGCCATGAATTCCTACCTTTAACTTGTCCTTAGTGTAGGCAATGCAGAGGGTGTAGTTGGACCATGTCCTGTTTGTCTCAGGATGTAGAAACCAGTTCCCAGTCTCATCACAATATTTTATGGCCTTTTCTAATTTAAGGAGAGTAATTATTTGACAGAAATTTTGACAGGAAGTATAGTTCTTCAAAAGAGAATGTACAAGGCTTTTTATAATGTTCTTAAAATATAACAACAAACAACAAGAATAGAAATCATAATATTTTGTCACATCATATTACACTATGATCACTGCATAGGGAAAAACAACAAAAAAAAAACATTGTTTAGGGGGAAACTGGGATTCAAACTGTGTGATCTTTGTTTATTTTGCTTTTACCTGTGGGGTCAAAGTCAGGGAAGTAGTTGGGGCAGTTTTGAGATGTATAAGTTCTTGCTGGTGTATCATCCCAACACAGCCACCCATCCCATGTCCGGTTACAGTACGGGCCTAAAGTTTAAATTAATAAAATTAAACAGAAATGAGACTGCAAAATGTTTTTAAGTAATTTTTATCTCACAGAAATGTGTGAGTGAATGTAAGAGCATGTTGTACTATATCACATTACAGTTCTTCAAAAATAAGAGTCCTCCACTACCTGACTTGTTATATGGTGGGTCTCTGTTCATTTTCTCAAAGCATTTATATTGACCATCAATGATTTTCTTCCTCTCCTCTGCTTTCTGAGTTTCCACAGGACTGATCAGTGTTTCTGCTGTGGTATCAGCGTCTGGCTCCATGTCACCATAAACAGACCCTTTCTGCAGAAATGCCATTAGAAACAGTCAACAGAAAAGAAGTGATTGAACTACGATATAACTGCTCTTAGGGGAAACTGTAAATAAACTGACTACTTCATTATGTTACTGTAAAAAGGTTTTCTTTTACTACAAAGTAAATGGTACATGGCCAGACCAGAACTGCTGTAATTACCTTTGATTTGTTCTTTGAGATGTTGAGACACTGAGACCAGGTATTATTTATTGATGTGCTGTAAGCCCAATTACCAGATTCATCACAATATTTGGTTATTTTTTCTGTGTAAGGGGAAAAAACATGAAAAGCAATCACTCAAGCTGCCATGTAGCAGTAACTGTGCCAGTGCCATATCTTGAGATCAATCAGTGCATTAGCACAGTGTGTGACTGTAAATCACAGAACAGAAGAGTGAGGCTATTTTAAATCACTTAAACAACCTCCTGTTTACCTTCCTGTTTTTTTGTTCACTATTTCACAAAATAATCTATAATTTGCTATAATTTTATGGAAATGCATACCAGAGATGGAAACTCGAGTCTACGACTTGGAATCGAGTCACATTTAAGTCACAAATAAAAAGACTTGCGACTTGACTTGGACTCGTGAACAACTGACTAGAGACTTGACTTGGACTTGAAGACAGAGACTCATGAAAAACACAAGTCATTTTGGTTTGGCATTCGCAATTATGTTTTCTCTTTACTACCCCACATGACAGCATGAAACACCACATTTTTCTATTTATTCCTCATTCATTCATTCCCTATTACTATGTGCTGCAGCACCAAATATCACAACAATCCATCTCTAAACACACCAAGCCAGCATTATTATATACACACGAGACGCATCTGAAGTCATGTGTTCATCACCCACTGGAAAAGTGCAACAAACAATAACAATATAGCCAAGTCTTACCTTGTGATCAATTTCATGTAATTTAATTTGAAAAGCAATCAATTAATCCAAAGGGAAGCTGCGGTGTTACACAGCCGTCAGGGGCTTGCTTGCTGTCAATTTTCAAGAAGTACAAATGTTTCCATTTTCATGTTTTTTTCCCCCCCAAGTATTATCTACCATATTCATATAATATCCAAGTTTAACAAGTTAAATTGCATCTATACACAGGAGTTTTGTTATGACCGGCACTCACTGGAAGACTACCTTACCCATCATTGTGTCATGTAATAGGATAGGAGACGGATGCAAGTGCAGTTTAAAGCTTTTATTAAAGAGACAAGCAGACAATTCCAAAACACAGGGCAAAAACGTAGTCAAAAAATAAGCGAGGAGTGAGGCGATCGGCAAACGGGCATAATCAGGACAGAGACGAGAATCAAAAACATGTGAACGAAAACAGCATCACAAAACCATGAAGCTATGAACAAAGATCAAAACGGCTTGGTAAAGTACTGGCAGAAAACACAGAAACACTCAATACTTCGCACTGAACAAAGACACATGAGGGGTATAAATAATTAATGTAATCAAAGAGAGATAACACAAAATAGCTGAAACATTAGGAAAGAACCTATAACATAACAGGGGTGGAGATAGGACGAAAACCAAAACAAAGCTCATGTGTAGCTGTAAACAAAGTCAATGGCAATGAAAACCTGGAAGCGCACGCTGTCGTGCTTTGGGCAGTGCTGAAGCATTCAGCTCGAGGGGAAATCCATGACACATTGCTTGAGAACTACAGCAAACTACAGCAACTCAAATACAAAAACCAGAAAAACACAGCACGTTTGCATTTTGCACTAAATGATAAAAATGTAATGTCTTTCCTGAATTTTCGATGAATGTTCTGTTTTCTTGTAATTATAGGGAGAACTTTTGGATCCAATGTAATAGTTTGAAAGTAATAGTTTTTTTTTAATTATGTATAAAAATGTAATTAATGATTTAAGTAAAACCTTGTGTGCTTTATTAAACAATTTTGAATAAATGATAATTCTAATTCTGTAGAATTAATCAGTTTTAATATATCAAAATTTATTTAGCCTCATACACTGTTAATTACAATAACTAGCTGAAAGGACTATAGCTAAAAATAGAACAAAGAATTGAGACATAACATGGACTTGGACCTCAGGGACTTGTGAACATGTCTGATGCATACAGTTATTGTAAAATCCATTAAAACATTTCATGTTAACAAACAACTTCTGCCTAACTAATGCCCCAACCCCTAGCTATGATTTATTGTTTATAGCTGTTATTCCACTCTTCCTGCCTCTTGCTGTTTCATAGTATGTTAACTTGATAGATAAATTAGCTAATCACAATGAAAGCTTAGTGTTGTTGGACCTTTTCTCTTACCGTACTATAACATAATCTAAAGTAATTCTCCAGCATTCTGTTATCTAACTAGCTAGCTTGCTTAGTTTGCCTGGCCAGATGACCTTGCTAGCTAAATCAATCAGATGGCCTTGCTAGCTAAATCAGCCAGATGACCTGGCTCTATTGTATCTGAATAGATGACATTTAATAAGTAAAGTGTGCAATTATGATAGCTAAAATTTAGCAAATGCTCAAAAGATATTTGCAACCTAGCTATCTAGATTACAGTGTTGACTAAACTTGATAGCCAGATACTCAATTCAACAGATTTAAGAACTAAGTGATAGGTGGATGGATAGAGGAAATACCATTAGCTGAATATTTTATGGCAATGCTATTTTCATAGTTTAAAAGGTTTTACTGCAACAACTATCTTTGTCAGAAAATAATCAGAAGAAATTTTGAAATTTAGATGCCAAAATTGAAAAACTAAGGAATAGTATGAAGATCAATTAAATCCTTCTTAGGACACAAACAGGTCTGTAAAAATCACATTTTAATGATATCAATGCTAAAAAAATAAATTGTCATGAGCTATAATGTTGCTTTTGTGGGATCTTCAAGCTCTTAGAACAAGAACTTATACTGTAGAACCATTCCCCATCCCCCGCACTCTGGCATGATCGCTCTGGACTCCTTGAATATTCCTTCAGGTTTTTTATTCTTGTGATTCCATTTGAGGAGAGAGATGTTCCTGTACTGCTTTCAGCTATCCCCCAACAGCTAATAAATTGTTTTCTGGGGTTCCAAGTAAAATCCAGACAAGCCTTCCCAGACACCTTTAGGGAAAAAAAAACCCTGAACCTACTTGCTGAAAACTGGTGTTGTTTTGCTGCAATCCATGATAGAGGGTAAAGAAGAACATGCTGCAAATTAAATATCTGTTTGAGACAGCTTTTCCAATTACCAAAAGTGTCAAATGTCAAGATAGGCTCTGTAATAATAGCTTCCTGAGGCTTACCTGAGGTGTCAAAAGTGGGGTAGTCTGGACAGCTCTGAGAAGCATAAGCTCCAGCAGGAGTTTCATCCCAGCACAGCCAGCCATCCCAAAACCGGCTACAGTGGGAAGCTAGAAATAAAGACATTGAAAACTGATTTAATAAAAAGCAACTTCTCCCCAGGCGTAAATGTGAGCTCAAACCCAAACTCTTGTATACTGCTAAATGTGAGATTTAGTTGTCAGGTTGTACAGGGTGGACAAATCACTAGCTTGTGTGCTGGGATGACAGAGTTTGTCTCTGTGCTATTAGTTTTTAATTCATAGCTACAAGTAAGAGTGACGTGAGTAGCATAGCTGCCTCACAGCTCCAGGTTACTGTTTGTTATTTTTTGTTTGCTTGTTTGTTTTGTATGTTCCCTCATTTCTGTGTGTTTTTCCTCCATGCTCGCCAGTTTCCTCCCACTTCCCAAAAACATACCAGTAGGTGGATTGGCTATGCAAAAAGCATGAATGAGTGTGTGTGCATGGTGCCATGTGATGGACTGGTGTCCAATTCAGATGTTTTACATTACAGACATTGCAATTTATTGCTCTGGCCACATCTGCAGTCCTCATGCCTCCCTGCAGCAGGTCTATGGCATGTTCACGCAGGAACCCTAGGCATCTTTCTTCTGGTGTTTTTCAGAGTCAGTAGAAAGGTCTCTTTATTGTAACTGTGCCCTTAATTGCCTACCGCTTGTAAACTGTTCGTGCATTAAGGAATGTTTCACAGGTGCATGTGCAATAATTGTTTATGGTTCACTGAACAAGCATGAAAACATTGTTTAAACCCTTTCCAATAAAAATCTGCAACATTTTTTGTATTTTACAAAATTATTTTTTAAAATGCAGCCTCCTGAAAAAAGGACACTATATATATAGTAGTGAGAATCAAATATCCCTATGTGAAGGGTTTTCCAAAGCTGCCATACATATGCAGTTAATGTAAGGGATAAAATGTGTCTTATTCTACCTGTTTTATTACGTATCCCATCTCTGCTCAACAGCTCCAGGCATTTATACTGAGATTCAGTCATGATCTGGCGTTCCCCCTCCATCACCCCCATAGCAGGAGCGAGAGAAAAGTCTGTGGTTGGTTCGGCTTTAGGCTCCGCTCCACCCACAGTAGTTATCCACTGTAAAAAGAGATGCACTGTTGATAGACTGTATCAACATAGAAAGTCACACTGAATGTAGCAGATAGCACACTGGCTTATGTTCTGCTCTTGATAGAAATGACAACAAGAACAAATTTGGTATAACCAAATCACATTCCTTCACTACTACATTGAGCACTAAAAAACTTTTGAAATTTTGAATCTGCAGGTTCTCTCTGTCAGCCATTTCATACTTCAAAAGCACTTCAGATCTTGTAAAGCATGGTAAAGTGTGCTTGTGAAGATAGGAATGGTTCATAAACACAAGAGCTCAGCTAGTGTCACCATTGTGTAGTTCAGAGTGGTTGAGATGAAGCCCAGATTTTTTCTAAAGCAGATAGATAATGTTCCTTCTACAATGCTTCAGATAGCATCTGTTGTAGCGGCATCTGGCATGAGTCATCACACTTATCTTTCTGAAGAAAGATGAGAGGTATTTCAGAAGCAGCCTGTCTGTCTTCCTCTTAATCAATGCACGTAAATGAAGTCAAAATATATTACCCACAAGAATATTGCATCCTCCTGTTCTCACATCTTAAATGCTGAAAAATGAAACATATTTGAGAGATTTTCTGATGTCTCATGTAGCAGTTTAGCAGCCGTACATATGATGTCACTCCAAACATTGAAGTAAATGACGTCATACATACGACCACCAGGCCACCACTCATGTCAGCTCAAGGAGCCACTTCACCTCTCAGCAAAACTTGATCTTGAATAGTAAATCACATCACATCTACTCAACATGTTCCACAGCACACCTACACAGTGGAAAAGCCAAGCCTCTGCAACCAGACCACTTACCATTTTCTGCAACTTTGACCAAAATCATTTCACCAACCATCCAAAACAAGCAATTCTTTATAGTATACATCAACATTTCATCACATAAGTCTTCATGATTCACACTATGTAATAGGTAAGACCTTCGTATGCATAGCTACCAGTGGCTTCAAGGTTTCTAAAAGCAGCAACGAAACTGCCAAAACCAATAACTGAAATGTCATAGCAGTGCCAAGGCCACTTCTGAGCTAACCAGCATTTAGACAGCTGTTCTTCTGTTAAAAGCTAACAAAAAATAAACCAAAAATACATTTTTGAAACGCACAAGAACACCATTAATGCTGCATTTTAATTTCTTTGAGAATGTAGTGGTTGAAAAGTATTTCTATTTGTCTTTCCATTAGTCTGATTAAGACACAATTAGAGCGGTATTAATTGCAGCTGAGAGAGAGGGTAGAGCTGTTATAACACTGTTACACGTGTGAAAAATGTATCAGATTATTTCTGGTTCAGTTAAATATCATACTACATAATCAATTTTCTGTATTTAAATAAATAAATAGTAAAGATGTGTCAAGTATGAGCTCAGCTTCAAACATTTCACATATTCCTGAAAACGCTAGCTAAATGCAAACTAAATCAACAAACAGAGAGACAGACAAAAAGACAGAAAGACAGTCAGGCAGGAAGACAGACAGACAGATAGACAGATAGATAGATAGATTGATAGATAGATAGACAGACAGACAGATAGACAGATAGATAGATAGATTGATAGATAGATTGATAGATAGATAGACAGACAGACAGACAGATAGACAGATAGATAGATAAATAGATAGATAGATAGATAGATAGATAGATAGATAGATAGATAGACAGATAGATAGATAAATAGATAGATAGATAGATAGATAGATAGATAGACAGATAGATAGATAGCGAGATAACAGTAAATAATGGTGACAGAAGCCCATTAAGCAACCCTGAATAAAACACAGGCTGTGTAAAAGCACACTGATTATGCATGAAAGAGGAGAAGTGGGTGAGGACAAGCACTTGACATTTTGGGCAAAGTGCTTCCCCTCCTGCCAGACCACTATACACCACTGTCACACTGTAAAAGAACTGATTATATCTGGAGGGTTTTACATGTTCCATATGAGACCTGCCTACTACACCATTGACACTAAACAGCACACTGGAGAGATTGTACCTGGAGTCATTTTTCTTCATCATTTTTTATGGGAGTCATATCATATTTCTGAACAAATTGAAGCAATTAGTGTCTGATGGAGTACTGAAATTCATCAAATTAATCTCTTTCTAGGCACAGATTTGCAAAGTGGAAAAATGGAGTGAGAAAACTGGCCAGAAAACAATTTACAGGATTTGAGACTTGAGACAGTGTGAATTCAACTTCGGTATGAAAAAGACTAGACTGTGTTCATACAGTAAATGTCAGTCTGCAAAGTACAACATTTTATTATGTATGGGGAATGCAGCTATGATGGGAAACTTTGTGTCCCTATCCTATCAGATTATAGTATATTTCTGAAATGTAGTAGTTTTTATTCATTTTAGAAATAATAATTGTTATTTTGTTAATCTGTCCCATTTCCTGAATGCACCTGAATTTGACAAGACATGAACCAACAAATACAATCTGATATTATGAAAAATCATGCAAATTTAAACAAACAAGTGTGATGTGGTTGGATTTCATACAAATAATGCTGCAAGAAAAGCTATGGATACAAAACCCTCCTCTAACCCTAAGCTTAACCTCTGTATCTTTTGATACAACTTAAGTTATGCAACTAGATATGAAATTGCAATGCTGAAAAAAACTATGAATAAAATCTTTCCATACTCACCAATACAAACGACATTAAAAGCCAGTAGATACCTTTCCAACCCATGCTCTGAGATTCTATCTGTCTGAAAAGACAAGAAAGAAAAAAGTGTTTGGCGGATATTAGGTCCAGGCTTACATAAGATTTGCTGTTTGATTTATTGCGGAGTTACTGTTTGTGTGGAGTTTTGCATGTTCTCCTCATTTCCTCTGGGTTCTCCAGTTTCCACCCACTTTCCAAAATGATGCCAGAAGGTGGATTAGCTACTTTAAATTGCCTCTAGGTTTGAATGAGTATGTAAAAGTTCATGTGTGATACCTTTCATTTGACTGGCGCCACATTCAGAATGTATTCCTGCCTCACACCCAATGCTCGCTAGGCTCTAGATCCATTACAATGACCAGGATAAAATGCTTACTGAAGATGCATGAATGAACAAAACAATTAAACTATCAAGATTGTGTTATCAGCATGATGTAAATTTGGTTTTTCACAGGCATTTGGCTTCCTGTCAAACTGCCTTTCCCAATGGATCTTTTTAGTCACACCTTGTAAATCCACTTTTTGTGAGATAATTACTTTGCCGCGTAACCAGACTCCCTCAGTGCGTGTTTGCTTTCAGCACCTCAGCGGGTAGCACCGCTGATGGACACAATCCAGAAAGCCTCTGGATCCACTCCGCCATCTGATACAGCCTCTAATCGACAAGAGTCAGAGGTCTTATTCCCTTTGTTAGTTTGGCTGGGAATAAAATTGTATATTACCATAATGTGCAATTCATCTTTACACTCACACATCATTTTCAAACCTATACTTTTGTGTTGCTGCTCTTTTTTTTTTACTCTCAAACCTGTACTGCAGTTGTAATTTTGGCAGCCAGGCACAAAAAAATATCAAACTTTGACCAATTTTAACTCCGTTTTCTGAGAGCACTTCAGTACACTGAAAAAGTTTCATTAACGGAAAACGGATTAACGGAAAAACACTTTTTGTAGTGTTCTTTCCCTTAGGACAAAATGAAGAAGATGAAGTAATTTAATTTATACAACAAGAATTTTAGACTTTAATTTAACAACATCCCAAATAAATGTGCTAATGTGTGTGTGTAACCTGAAAGATAAATAGTGGGTGGGCATGTTGTGGGTCATATATTATATACAGGCACATCTAAAAAAAAAAAAAATAGAATATCGTGGGAAAAGTTCCACATATACCCATTTAATCTTGATGATTATGATATACAGCTCATGAAAATCTCAAATCCAGCATCACAAAATATTAGAATTAAGAATTTATAATACAGAAATGTCAATCTTCTGAAAAGTATGTTAATTTATGCACTCAATACTTGGTCGGGGCTCCTTTTGCACGAATTACTGCATCAATGCGGCGTGGCATGGAGGCAATCAGCCTGTGGCACTGCTGAGGTATTCTGGAAGCCCAGGTTGCTTTGATCACGGCCTTCAGCTCATCTGTATTGTTGGGTCTGGTGTCTCTCAGATTCTCTATGGGGTTCAGGTCAGGCGAGTTCGCTGGCCAACAAGCACAGTAATGCCATGGTCAGCAAACCAGTTACTAGTAGTTTAGGCACTGTGGGCAGGTGCCAAGTCCTGCTGGAAAAGGAAATCAGCATCTCAATAAAGCTTGTCAGCAGATGGAAGCATGAAGTGCTCTGAAATCTCCTGGTAGATGCTGCATTGACACTGCATTGACCAACACCAGCAGATGACATGGCACCCCAAATCATCACACTGGACTTTAAGCAACATGGATTCTGTGCCTCTCCACTCTTCCTCCAGACTCTGGGACCTTGATTTCCAAATGAAATGCAAAATTGACTTTCATCTGAAAAGAGGACTTTGGACCACTGAGCAATGGTCCAGTTCTTTTTCTCCTTAACCCAGGTAAGACTCTTCTGACAGTGTCTCTGGTTCAAGAGTAGCTAGACACAAGGAATATGACACTGTGACAATTCTGTATCATAAATTCTTTATTCTAATATTTTGAGATACTGGATTTTTGATTTCCATTAGCTGTAAGCCATAATCATCAAGATAAAAAAAAAGGCTTGAAATATTTCACTTTATGTGTAATGTTTTTTTTTTTAAATGCACCTGTATACTGTATATTGTTAGCAAATGAGAATATACTTTTGTTTTGTTTTGTTTATGCAAATTAATTGCCACCTTTTTACCCTGACAATTGTTAAAACCCCCAACAAACTTTTATCTATAATGGAGAACTCTCAGCACCTGCAGCAGGCCACTTTGAGGAAGCAGAGGAGGTCCATCAGTGACTGACTGATACACCTGTGCAGCAAGTCAGGTCATTTGTACCCAAAGCAATAACACTTTATAATGAGTCAATTTCCTGCCAGAACAGCACCAACCTCTCACTGTCTGTATAGCACTACAGCATACTAATCAGCAATATAATAGTATTAGGTAAGAAAAAACAACTTTACCTTATGCTATAACTTGGTGTACCATAGACACCCATTTGCACTCTTTGTACATTTGTAACTATCCTAACTATTCATTGTGCCTATTCACACCTAGGATTGGACGCCAGTTCATCTCACGGTATCACATGATCTGCCTGTGGAGGTGGGTGGTATATAGAGAACCAGGAGGAAACCCACACAGACATGGGGGAAACAGCCAAAAAAAACCACACAGTTAGTAACCTGAGCTCCCAGTCAACCCCAGTGCCCTAGAACTGTGAGGCAGCAACGCTACCCACTGTGCCACACGATTTCATTTTTTGCATCATGGAATTTATGTTGATAAATTTTTAATAGAAGTACAGATTAATTGTTTCACCCACAAATCATGAAAATGTAAAACTTTGCATGTCACTGTAGATGATAAATTATGTACTGGGGATAGAAGTTTTTAAATAAATAAATAAATAAATAAATAAATAAATAAATAAACAAACAAACAAACAAACTCCATTTGAACCCAGAATTGGATGCTGGGAAATGATGTACCTTAAAACATTTTTCAAAATTCACTGACATGTGCCGTTGTAGCAGTGACTCGCATTTAGTTTCTATGAGTGTAGGTCCTTAATTGGCTCCAACTTCTCAAAGTTTTCCTCTCTGCTGTTCTGTATTCTTTGAAATAAACTTCTTGCACCTTACACATTATTCATTACTGATAGCAAAGGTTGTAGTCTAGGTCAGTATTGTATACTGTATTAAAGTGTGGAATGCTTTCTGTGGATCCATCGTAGGTCTAGAATAAAGAAACTATAACAGACATATAAGGACTATGATGATAAAGGATCCAGTCAGACTGTCTGAACTACCACATACTTTTTTGTGTTCACAGTTGCAGCATTGCTTCTCTTTTACCTTGCAGCTGAGGACTCATTATAGACAGCCTCATTAGAGACATACTGTTCCTTTTCATTTCCGAGATAGTATTTGAGGGAAGAGAAATGACAGTGCCGCTCACATCAGTATCATCTCTCAGTTACGAAAATGTGGCATAAGTGAATTGCCAGTCATTAAAGTCAACGGTGATGGAATGCCTAGGATGCACAATGGCACAAAGCAAAAACAGCACACATTATTTAGAGATGAAGATATCCAGCTTAGTGTGATTCATCCCCCAAAGGTCAAAGCAGTGTGATGAACCTGACAATAAAGACAGGGTGCAATCTACTTTGTGTCATGGTTTAAACCCTGCAGTTTTTCTTTGTGCCACAGCATTAAAGCTTACTAGGTGATTCATCTAACATATGTGTGTTTGGCTTGATGTTTGAGTTTCTATTTTCCATTTCATACCCCGAGGCAATTTCCCCATCAGAAAAGCACCATTGTGGTTGGCTTAGAGTGTTTGGGTGCAGGAAAATTCCCCATCCATTAGCCGTGCTGCCGCTGACCCTAAAAAGTATAGCACCTGTACAGCAAAGAGCCATTAACCAGCTTTAATAGGTATGACATGTATATAGCCCAAAAATGGAACCAAGCATTCTCAACAAGTAGATGGGAAAATGCATTCAATGGACTGTCCATAATTCAGCAACCCAATTACTAAGCGGGACGTGCGACGCTCTCTCCCAGCAAAGCTATGCATAAGGGCTCGATGCACTTATTGTAGATCAAGTGCTGGCACATACAGCTATGCAGTGTTTTAACAGCATCTAGTGCCCTTCCAGCTCAGAATCAACACTCATGATGGGACTGAGAGAAGAGCTGTCACGTTTGGATGGTCTGATATTTTCTCAGATGAGATACATTGATAAAGTTAATCGGAGATGAAGAGAACTGATGGTTGACTGCTGAAGCCTTCACATGGCAGCTAAAGGAATTTTCAGATTTCCTGAACCCTTTCTAGACCACAATATGACAAATGATTGATGAGGTGTGACGTTTTTCCATTAAAGAAAGACATTTTCTGTCCTAATGCTGGTTGGCTAGGTGATGAGTTGTCCAAAGTGCATTTTGCCGAAACAAGAAACCCGTCTGGAAGCATTACTACATGGACAAAGAATTGTCTAAAATTGTCCAGCTGAAATGTTCAGATCCGTTGTGTAATGATGTGGCTTTTTGCCCACACACGGCAATGGTACAATTTCAGCTCTCCTTCTATCAGAGTGTGTCAGTTTCATTTAAAGTGATAAGGAATTCTATCACCAAGCTGCTCAGCATCCCATGCGATGCACAGTGGACTTTCTCAACTTTATTATCTGTTGACAGATACTATTTCACAAGAAGGTTCAGAGAGCAGGGTGATGCTGAGAAGAAGTGATGCTGAATCACTGCTGTTAGTCAGGGAAGCCTTCAAGTGGAAACATTCACAGTCTGGCCAACTACAATTGGACAGAGTGATAATTTGTGTTGCTTTGGCTTAGTTTTCTAGCATATGGTGTTTAAAGTGAAACAGTGCTAAAATGCTACGTTTGCCAACTATAATTAGAGTCTATGTACATCCACATCAGATGCACATTTTGTACACTTTGCTTCCATGTTAGGCAGACAAAATTAATCTAGACCTTGGGATTATAAGGTTCTAACTGGTAGTTTTTTAATTTTAAGATATTGAGCAAAATCAGGTATAATCAGACACAATTTTTCAACTTTATATTTTTGTATGTTTAATTAATTTGTTAGGGTAAAATGTATCACAGGTGGCATGAAGGTGCAGCGGGTAGCATCACTGCCTCAGAGCTCCATGAGTGTGAGGAGTTTTGGCTTTTCCCTACTTATTTGTTAGGGTTTCCTCCAGGTTCTCAGGTAGGTGTTGGTAGCTGGATTGGCTATGCTAAAATTGCCCTAGGTGTGAACATGGGTGTAAATGTGTGTGTGCATGGTGCTCTGCATCCCTTCAAGGGTGCATTCTAACCTTACGCCCAGGGCTCCTGTAATAGGCCACAGAACACTGACCAGGATAAAGCATTTGCTGAAAATTAATGAAAGAATGAATGCATGAAAACTTATCACATACACTCAGTGGTGAATTTAACTCATGTTGCCAAAAAGATAGAACTATTTTAATGCCAAAGATATCAAATTCATATCTCAGAAATTTCAGCACCGCATTTGTGTTGTTAGGACATTTTCATCAGGTTGTTGAACAAAAGAAGTGTCAGTGACAGTAAAGTAGGACAACATGTTAGACACATAGGCACACACAGCATTACGGGTGAGCTGCACCAACACCAAATCAATTAAACACAATTTAGAGTTAATCAAAGATTTGTTGTTTAGTTTTAAGTCTTTGTAGAACTCTTTTGTTTCTGAAATCCATGTAATATATATTGGCATTTAAAAAATCCACATCATCTGCAATGAATTAAAATTAATACCTAATTGAAATTGAAATGTGAGTTTGAAGTAAAGGAACAACAGAGTTAAAGTTAATTAAAATGTACCTCATAAGCCAGGATTAAAGGATGGCTTCAATGAAATATGGATTCATTTTAATTTTGGTTAATTTTTTAAGTTTGGTTTTAATTTTGGTGCAATTGAATTAATAGATAAGGTTTTATTAAATCCATTTTAGTTTAAAACTTATTTAAAGCAGATGATTTTAGAGAACTCATTACTGTTGGATATGTGAAACATGGTGGCATAAGGGTCTGAGAGCAAAACTGTCTGATTCGTCTCTACAAATGACGTGAAAAAGCATCAGAGTGAATTCTGATGTATACAGCACCATCTTAAATGCTCAAAGCTGACCAAATGCCTGAAAATGTGTTTCACCTTGCAGCACTATAATGACCCAAAGCACACTAAAGCAACTTAGGAGCTTCACGGGGTTTAAGGGTATAATGTTCCTAACTGTCCAAGTCAGTCAATCATCCCAATTTCCATTCAGCATGCATTTCACTGAAGACCATGGGTGTTCTGATAACGAATATAAGATATGCCTTGAATACAAATAACATTGATAATGTTATCAGCACTGATATCATGATTTGATCCTGTCTACTTGAATAGAGGGGGCAGGGTTTTTATCTCTATGATATTTGACAGTAATTTATTTATTAAATTACATCTCCTGACATACTATACTGTATGTATGAAATGACTGCCATTCCAAGGTTTACATAAACAACCTTAAATATTCTGCATTTAACTTCACTGTCATAGTTCCATTTACAATCTAATGTGCCAGACTAAAAACAATACAGTATAACACAAATTACTCACAATATAACATCAAATTACTTATGGATTGTGCCATATAGACTAATGTGTACAATGTTTCATAATTCCCTCAAAATAGTCAAATGTGTCTACTAATGTGTGTCCACTAAAAACAAAAGTATTGTATTATCCCGTTTTATTACTTCACAAACCAAATGAACAGCATTCAGAGCACTAAAGTTCATCTCGGCTGGACAGTATGTATTATCCTGGTGATTACCTGTCTTAACTTGCTTACCCTTGACCTAACCTTTAAATAAATGTGTGATTTCACTTAACTGAAACTCTGCACCTCACCACCAGTCCCCTCCATCTGTCTTAAGCCAATGCATCTACTTGCAGAGTCGGATTCATTGACCCAAACATCCGTTTCAAGCTGAGCCCTCTGTCGTGACGAGTCACATTTGCACCTAATCCATCTTCGGTCCAACTCTGAGTCAGCCAAGTGCCACATGGTCTCTAGCACTTCTCAGCTTAATTCATACTGTTGCATGCACTCTGCAGAAAATCAAGGACTCTTAGCGCAGGAATTAAAGGAGAGTAATAGGAACTGAGAAAAGGGGGAAATGATATGTGTCAACTGTTAAATAGGAAATGGCCTTGATTATGATCAGTCTTCACCACTTTTTAAGGCAGAATAATAATGACTTATTAAATATAGAACAAACTACATTTACAATGCCAATCATAGATCCCTAATCTTCATCTTCCTTTGTAAAATAGTTCAGGTTTTACCCAGGCAGTATACTGAGCCCCTACAGATACCGTTTAACCTTGGTAAATACCACTTGATCACACAGAGTCTTACATTTTATTTATTAAATTTTTCGGCTGGGGCAGGTGGTAGAACCTAGAACAAGGTCACTATTTCATTTAACACTTTAATACATTTTGTTCTGTCTGGCTTAAGCAAAAATAGTTTAGCTGAGTTTGGCCTTCATGCTGCTGATGACTTTCTAAACACAGAATAAAATTAGACCAATTTCTTTGGAAATATGTAATATGTAATATATATTTTAATTAATATTTTAATTAATCTTCACTGCTATCAATTTGTACCTAAATTTAATCAAACTCATATGTTGTATAGCTACTAAACAGGGTGTCTCATACAGTGCTGTGAAAAAGTATTTGATTTCTTCTGTTTTTGTGTACAGTATCTCACAAAAATGAGTACACCCCTCACATTTTTGTAAATATTTGATGATATCTTTTCATGTGACAACACTGAAGAAATGACACTTTGC
>JANDJT010000141.1:2589534-2617989 GCA_024331685.1 Stegophilus panzeri | reverse complement strand
CTGTTCAATCAAATCAACACTTAAATAGAACTTTTTCAACAGCATGAAGTTGGTTAAAAGTTCTTACCCAGTAACACTCTATGCTAAAATTAAAAGAAATTCATCATCTCTCCCAACCAGAGAGCACAGCCAACTTGATGCCCAAGTGGCTCTCATGACTCCCAGCCATGGCTGGCTGTGACATTGTTGAGATTTGAACTCATGATCTCATCGCGTAAACTTAAGAAGTTACTGACAACACTGGCAAACAGATCCAAAATGTGAAGCAAAAAAACATAAACAGAGACAGGCAAGTAGTCAGGCAATCAGCAAACAACACTATGCAAACCCCAAAATCCAAAAAACCGGAGAGCAAGGCAATATTAAAAACCAGAATATCTAGACATGTAGTACAAGGCTTGGTAAATTCAGGTATGCACACAATGAGTGTTACTTCACAACTGGGTAAGAGGCCAAAGTCTGTTTTTAAAGGCTGTGATTGGGAACATGTGTGCATGATTAGAACTCGGGTGAATGTGAACGTGCCATGTTTGTAGGACGCAGTGTGGTCTGGGAAGTGGGGATTCTGGTGGATTCCAGTGTTGGCATGACAATTTACTAAACGCAAATTTTTATGAATTTAAAAGTTGATATATTTCTACTTTAACTTGAGTAAGTCATTGGAAGATGTACTTCAATTATATTACCAGAGTAAAGATTAATAATTGCACTTTTACTTGCAGTAAAGCAGTTTAATACTTTTAATAACTTTTTAACACTCTTTTAAATTACATGTGCAAGGTTTACATAAAAAAGTAAAGGTGGCCCAAATCAAATATCTAAATGTGCTTATTTGCCTCTTAGAGCAGTTATAGCCATCTCAAGAGCAAGATTTCATCTTTTGTATTTTGGGAAAAGCCTCCTCCTGACAATATATCTTTACAAATTTTGAAGATCACAGAAGCACTGTTCCTATTACTTCTTGATTTTGAAGATGCGATTTACAGCCCTGCTGCTTTCTCTGCACTTAAACCTTATCTTCTTCATGGTTTTTAATATAAAATGCCCCCATGCCTTAGAGGACTTGGGTCACACACTTTTTTCTGCTGTCACTTGACAATTACGCCTCCGTCTGATGGTGACTGAGGTCATGTTGGGAATAAAAGGTAACGCTGACATGAACAGTGAATGGAAGAAATTCATTTTCGTTGACTCTGGGTATTCTGCTAAAGCTTGCAGCATCGTATTATGTGCATTTGATGTCATTTGCTATCAACTGGGAAATGGCTTACACTTCTGGTTAGTAAAAAAAAACACTAGTATTCCATTTCAGACAATACTACCCTTCTAAATGTCATACACTGGACGGTACAGTGTATAGTACGTCATTTGGTACAGAACTTTGGTCCGTATTCTCCGATGGGTGTTTCCAGAACAGAAGTAACACAATGGGTAAATGTACCCCTGTCGTGCACAGACCAACTAATCGATAACTACATTCCTTTACAGCGATTTTTATAATCGATTATTATTGATCTTTTCGATTAGTAGTTGCAGCTCTAATTTATTTATTTGTTTGTTCGTTTACTTTTAAATATAGATGTATGTGGGACTGTTTCTTTAATCCCATTGTTTTTGCTTGGCTGCGTCCGTGTACTGAGACAGTACCTAGTGCACGGCCATTGAAACAGTATGAACTAATCAGTATGTGTGTAGTATGAATACAATCCCGGACATACTACATCCACCATGTTGGCATTGTCATGTGACCTTCGATGTCATCATAAACACAAAAATATTAAAGGGACCACCAAATTAAAGCAACCACACTAACGGCAAAATGCACATCAGGAAAGTGAACTGAATTAGTAATGTAATGTGTTAACAGGCTGAGGTAAATTCAGTGCCTTTAGCTTGGCTGGCTAAGGCATGATGGAGATCACAAAAAAGGTTTCAAATGCCATGACAATTATTTTCTTGTTCAAACCTTCAACAAGTTAATAATTTCTTCGGGTATTCTTAAACCAATCCTGTTTAACCAAGGTTAATACTTAAAAAGAGCCAAATGTTTCCGCTATTTTATTTTTCTGAGCTTGTCCGCACCAGTCCCATTGCATTATGGGATTTTTGACTCACATAGTGCCCATCGGTTGCATACTACAAAACCTCGCCGGAAGCAGTACACCATCCGGGTATTTCTCGCCTATCAAGAACATAATAGCCCTCTTTTCGCCTACTGTGTAGTAGGGTAGTACACGATTTCGGATGCATTCCTTGTTTGTTTGTACTAGCCTGCTATATTTAAAAAGTTAATTTAGTCTGTTCTTTTTCCCAAAATATAAACAAACCAACAGCCTAATTTAAACCACTGCAGTTACTAAAACAAGCAGTTACTAAAACAAGCAGTTATTAAGGATGAATGAAAGATAGCTGTAAAAGCCTTGCTGTAAATGCATTGATCCCATTCATGTTAAAGAATGCGATCTTTCTTTATCCCGCAAGCTACATATCTGACCATTCACCAGCATGAAAGTAAAAAGATTATGCAACTTATTTGTTGCGTCTTCAGGGATGCCTGTAACTATTTCTGGCAAGCTTCTCTGTCATATTGTGTATCTGTATTTGTATATGTTTAGAACACATCAGTTTATGCTGATAATGTATTCATAAATGGATTCATACATCCCTAAAACCAAAACCCACTGCTAGAGGCAGAAGAAGGTGGAAGAAGGAAAAAGGAGGATAAATTCCACATCACTTGCAATTTTTAATATGAGAACTGAGTGTCAGATAAGAATGAGAAGAATAACAGGAATTACAGTAGGTCTAACCTTAATGTGTGCTCATTGATTTGTCCTTCAGGGTAGTGAAAAAATATATCCTGTATATCCTATATCCTTTATCTCTAAAATGGAGTATAATATAGGGGGGCAAGTAATGTCAAGTGCACTAGTGAACCTCTACAATGGTGGTCTCTTTGTCCTACTCAGTGGGCACCCCATTCATGTGTGATGTTGCCTGACCTCTATGTCCTCTGTCCTATTCAGCAGCAGAATGGTGTCCAGATTAATCTGCTCAGCTCCAGCTAAATGCCCTCCAAACCTTCAAGACACTCTTTGTAGGGCAGCTTTCTGTGAATGCATTTTTCTAATGGCTGTTTCAAATGGAGCTCTTAGGAAATGTTTGGAGCTTTTTTCTTTTTTCATAAAGGGGCAAAAACTACATTTGATATTCTACAGATATTATATATTTCCACAGTCAACACTAAGAAATATCAGAATGGAAGGTTTATAGCAGGAAGGCTTTTTTAGAGCCTCAATTTTGAGTCATACATGCTTTTAAAAAGTAATTTGGAAAATAAACAGTTTATCGACTCCACAGCCTTCAGAAATACAATGCATTAACATTTGTCGGCACTCAGCTACAAAATATATTTAACTTTTAAAAGAACAAAGTTTTTGGGTTCAAGAGGTTTTTTTTGTAACTTTTGAGTCAAGCTGATTAAACATGTTTCTCATAAAACAACACTAGTGCACAGACATACTGCAATGTCTAGCAACACTTTCTACAAAGGCCATATTGGTAATGAACTATCAACACATTCATAACATGTTATAATGCATTTAAAAGCATACTACACATTGTTATAACTACCTTTGAAAATGCACTATACTATATGGCAACCTTCATTATGCATAATGAATTCTTAATGTATAGCATTATAAGTAATATTTGTAACATAATATGTTACAAAAACAAAACAAACTCAACTCCACTTCATATTGTGCAGTGTATATGTTTCATTATAATTATAATTATAATAGGTGGTGTGTGGTGGGTGTTCTGGCGCATTATGGCTGCCGTCACATCATCCACGTGGATGCTACACACTAGTGGTGGTTGAGGAGATCCCTCCCCACACCATACTATGTAAAGTGCTTTGAGTATCTAGAAAGGCGCTATGTAAATGTATGCACATTGAACCTCATTGACATACCAGTGACAATATTGGGGGGCTAATGGGGAAACCTTTGGTTTAACATTTTTGTTCGTTTGTTTGTTTAAAATATTTCTCACCTTACATGCAGCTCAAAAATACAATTCATAAGGTATTATAATTAGGTTGTAATATTACATGTCTGTCAATACTCTGCTCTCATATGTTAAAAAGTTTTTTTTGGCATTGGCAATATTATAAGTTACGAACATTAACAATTCTTAATTACCTTATAACCACCACCTCATAACTGATAAATGAATGCAGTTGCCATCAAAAGAGATTAAAATTAAAACGGCAAGGTTGCTCTTTCTGCTGCCATGTAGCTTATAGAGAAATGCAGCTGAAACACACCATTAGTAGTATTTACTGTATTTAGTAGTACTTCCAAATTGATTCTACTGTTTATCTAGCAAGTCACTATTCATTTTTAATTTGAAGGTGTTGATATCTTTTGTATTTCTACAGTAATGATACTGGAGTTTCTTTTTTTTTTTTTTTTTAAACATCATTTGAAACTAAACTTGAAGTCATGATTTTTTTTTAAAGCTAGCTTGTAGGATGGTAATACATATTTCTACAAAATAACTAGAAGGAAAGAAAATATATACTCATACTCATTTAATAGCAAGAGCTGCAGCTATTTGCGTGTTGACTGGAGTAAATTACAATTGAGTATGAAGAGCAGGAATATTTGTCTGTGGAAAATAAAAGAATTTCTGTAAAAAACTTCTTTTCATATGAGACCAGACAGAAATCCAACTAAAGCCCAATAATAAATTTTATGTGGAACTCCTGTGGTAGTCCTTGGAGGCAAATGCTAAAGCAATAAATGAGATCTCAGATAGAGGCATCTGAAAAGGTAAAATAGTGATGGGTTTGTACTTGATTAATGGAACAAACTTTACAATGATAAATCAAACATGGGGTAAACAATACCAAAATAACTCTCTGGAAGCAGACAAGGGAAAAGCTCACCCTGTAGACACAGGAAAAAAAAAGTCCTGCAAATATAACAGTGATTAATACATACTGAATTGTGTTGATCTTTTTTCTCTTCTACTGTGTGGTTTAATTTTCTAGCATGCATGACAGGTTTCTCAGGCAGAAACAAGATGAGAAAGAAGTTTGTGAGGTTTATATTCATCTAAAATAATGCAATGCACATTTACTGCACAATTTAATCATGAAGCAGTCTTAATGTTGTTTGTGACTTTCTTTTTTAATGTCACAAAGAAAATAGCTGCATGAGGCATGAGGATATTTGTTATGAAAACGGCCAGACAGAGCTGTCACACTTGTGCAGCACAGCCAAGAGGACGTTTTTGACTGTCACCATCTAGGCGGAAAAAAGAAAGTGCTGGCGGGGCTCCCGTGGAACAGAACAGTGTTCGGCTGCCTCTTATGCATCAGCTCACTTGCACCGCATTTAATGCTTGGCTGGAGCTGTTCACTCCATCTTAGCCTCTCAGCTGGCCCATTCCACTCTTTCAACCCCTTACACACAATGAGTCTAATCACGCTATCGCTGCATGTGTGGAAGGCTTCTGAGTAAATTTTGCTGTATTGATTTTAAAAGTTAAAGCATGTCCCTGAATAAAATAGCAACAATAGCAGTGTATTCCACCTTACTTTTTAAATGAGTGAGAGGCTGCACTTTTTTAAGATCTCAGGTACTATTTTAAGATGCCTAATATGTCATTTATTGAAGACATGGTGGTTTGACAGGGCAATTCAATCTATCCCGAAGTATAACTGTACAACATCCCAAAGTGTTTAATTCCTCTTATACAACAGCAATTTGACAACAAAATATTTTTTTAATTAACTGAAGAGGGACACAGCATACTTTTTAATTGTTTAATGTTGAGGAACATCCGAGAGTTCCTGTTGTCACTTACATCAGAGCAGCTAGAAACAGTTGTTTCCTTACCAGTCTCTTCTCTTTTTTCTCTTGAAGTTAATAAGACAATAAAAGGCAGCTTGTCATGTTGCAGAGAAACCACAAATCCTTCCATTCTGAAGACCATCCCATGTCGGAAAACAAAGTTACAGCATTAGCCCTGTTACAAAGAACTGATAATGGAGACTCCTTCCAAACAATGCTAGTCTAGTCACTAATTAAACCATAAAACATATCAATAACTACACACGGTTTAATATCCATTTATGTGGCGCATCCACCATACATGCCATACAGGTAAACTGTTACTAAGGAAACAATGATATATTAAAATGAGTATATTAATATAAACCTTGCAGTCAGAACTACTGTCAGAGCTGTGCTATTAGAAAATTTATCAACACCTTCTGAGCAATTGGAATCGAGCATTCAACAGCATTGTGGTATAATTCAATAGAAAACCTAAAAAGTATATGTCCTAAAAGTACAATCTGAAATGGCATTCTCAAATTGAGACTCTACAAAGGCTTGAGCCTTTTGGGTCATTTAATTGGGTTATTCTATCAGTCTTGGGTAGTTTTGTGCAATCCAACCACTAGGTTAGTAGCTGGGTCAGTTTTCACTGACAGTTGAATCAATGCACCCCTCCCCAACCCCGACCCCTCAGCCCAGCTCCTTGGATCAAATCAGCTCAGCGCGGACTGTTTGAATTCGCCTCAGGTGGAGGTAGCAGTTTTCACACAAACAGACTGTTAGTGTTTTATTTGCATAATAACACACTCAGAAAGGATGTGTTAATATCCTACACCTTTTTTGTGTAATTACTATTTCAACACATGTTGTGTTAAATTATCCAATAATTGTGTTAAAAAAGAACAAAATTTCACAGAGTGACCAACACAACATGTGTTCAATTATTGTCCAATTACGTTGCGGACTGCGCTGCCGACGTCATCATCCAAATCTTAACTCGTCTCAAAGTAAATGTTCGTTGCTTTGAGCTTTTGATTGTGACAGCTGAGTCAGAGTCCTGAGGTGAGGAAACCAAATGACCACATGTAAGTTAGCATTCATCACTATTTAGCGTTAACGCTGCTGAAAATGCCTGGCCAAGTTTGTGATATTTAGGCAGGGAGTTATCGAAAACGTATTCATTGGAAAACAGTAACTCAGCAAGTGATAATTAACTTTACCTACGCAACAGCTTCAAAAGTGAATATCATGTACTGCTTCCTCAGTGTTGCCGTTACACTACTAGTGTCATGTGTTTATGTTGGCTCTGAAATATGAACTGAGGTTAAAACACTTGCTCAGGACAAGCTGATCTTGGTTTATGATCATTTCTGTCCCACTGCACATTTACATTATCCCACTGCAGATATGTATGACACTGTATAAATGCAAATTGTGTGAAAATCAGTTCAACTTAAATCAAGTTACATATAATGCTATCAGTTTGATCTCTCACAATAGACTAGCACTGTAGTGTTTAGAGTGGATCTATTTCTTTAAGTGGAATCACTCCCCTAAGCATTGATTTCTGATTGGTAATTAGCCATGCGCATTGATAGGTTTCTCTCTCTTGCTCTGGTTAATACACGAGTTAACTTTACTTCCGAATGTCTACTTTATTTTTCTCAAGTTGTAGTCTAATACAAAGACACAACAAGCACTGTCTTACAATAATGCTACTTAGCAGGGGTGTTGATGTATGACAATAGTTTGCTAGCTAGCAACAGAGCTAGAGAACTAGCTGTTTACATAACTGCGTTATTAGCAGACATAGATACGGTTAGCTTAGCAAACCAAGCTAGCTAAGTCAACAAGGCTAATAGTATTTTTTTTTTTTTTTTACTTTATAAAACTGTGTGTTATCTGTAACAGCTGTCATCTTAGAACACTAGTCTAAACAAAACCTCAAACTACTCTCTTACTTTAGTTGCAATTTAGTTGCTAACAATTATTATGGAAAAACCTACCTCCACAAACATGACGTGTTGCTAAAACAATAGCCTATGAGACTCTAAATGTTGTTATCTGCTGTGAAAACCATCCAGCTAAAAATAACTGAAAGTCAGGATATCTTTAACAGACCCAGTCCATCAGTATGTGAAAGACATAAATGTGTATAAAGTACATTTAAAGGTATTTAGGTCAGGAAAGGGCTCCCTAAATACTATCACATATTCAATTCCATTTCTGTAATGTAAAAAAGTGATGCACTGTGAGCCAGAATCACAAAAACGAATCCAGCATCCTGTTGCGATATCTTTTAACCCCAATGTTAAGGATGAACTATCTTATTATGTTCATGTGCCTTCACTTTGCAGGGAATTAATCTCTACAATAACAGACATCATTGCTGATCTGTATATCAGCCTATTCGTGAAGGTAATGATATAATCAGGAAATCACAAATGAACAGTGATTCTAGAAACAAACTGAACAGCTTTGCTTATTACAAAACTCACTGAGCAAAACAAAAACAAGCAGGAAAAAACTATCCAAAGTGGTTTTCTGCTTAACGTTGTAAACGAGCAATGTCTCATGGATCCAGTTTCTATGTTCTAGAAATGAGAGTCCAGCTGCACTGGCACAAGTGAGAGTCACGCAACACTGTAAGGGCTCACATAAACCAAATAGCCCTCCTCATTAATTACACTAATAAAAGAATAAATTTTTGCTCTTCTCTGTGTGCTCATTCACAGCGTCCACACACACTGTTCATTTCTGCAGTTCTGAATCACTTTCATGCTTAGTCTCACTTGCAAGCAGCCATGACCAAAACAGGCAAACAGCTTCCTTCTTCTCCTCCGTAAGAAACTCACATTAATCAAGCATGCAGCCCAATGTTAGTCTTCAAGACAACATCACTGACTCATGATCACTTTGCTGAGGAGGAAAACATGCAAACTGCTCTAGAGGAGCTGCAGAACGGCTAAAGAATGTGTCATTAAAGGTAAATATAGTGGGTTTAATCTTAGGCCAAGGAGAAGTTTCCAGTTCACTATTCACAGCTTCTCTTTGGAGAGCAGCCAGAGTCCTGACATGTATGAAAAGTGAAATATTGCTTATACAGACATGTGATTTGAGTATTCCCTTCATTACAGCTTGGATAACACTCACAACCTAATAGGCCAAACTAGTCATATGACCTTCATTGCGTAATTTACGTTTATCTCTAAATTTTATTCACTGTGGGCCAAAAGGTCAGAAGAAGGTTTTGCAGAGAGCATACATATGGGATTGATTGGTTTATCATGTTCTAAACCAGTCAGACTTGAGAATTTATAGAGTTTATTAAAATGTATTATTATAAGTTATTGCAATATATAGCCAAATGAAGAAAAGCAAAGAATGTTTTTCAGTTTTATATCAGTATCTGACAATCAGAATTTACTGCTCACAGATATGTGCACTTGCTCAGCAGGAGAATTACTATCTATATTAATATCATAGACGCACAAGAGCCATTAGAGTGTTGGAATGGCCTGGGCATGGAGTACTATTAACTAATTAGTGAGCAAACGAAGCGAATACCTTTTAAAAGGAACATGCTGAGCTCACATTATAACATACAGACTGACTGCTGCATACTTTTACAGTGTGTTTTACTGCATATATCAGTTACACAAAGTGAACTAAGACAAATCCACAATATTATTATTATTATTGTTGTTATTATTATTATTATTATTATTATTATTATTACAGTGTTCTTTTGTCCTGAATGTTCCAAAGTTCAATATGCTGAAATATCAACCACTAAATATGACACTGTTTGTGACTACATTGTGCTGTCCCATAGTTATTCAATCAGCTAATCATGTGGCAGCAGCACAATGCATAAAATCATGCAGATACAGGTCATACAGGCTGGTTTGTGCATTTCAGAACCCGCTGATCGCCTGGGATTTTCACACATGACATTCTCTAAAATTTACACTGAATGGTCCTGAATCATCCATGAGTGGCAGTTCTGTGGTTGGAAATACCTTGTTGGTAGAATGTTGAAGAACATTGCTGAAGAATAGCCAGACAGGAAGGCTACAGTAACTCAAATAATTACTCTTTACAACCATGGTGAGCAAAAAAGCATCTCAGAATGCACAATCACCTTGAGGTAGAGGGTAATGGTAAATGGTCTGCACTTATATAGTGCTTTTTTAACCTTAGCGGTTCCAAAGCACTTTACACTGGTTCATTCACCCATTCACCCATTCACACACACACACACACACACACACACACCCACCAATGGTAGCAGAGCTGCCATGCAAGGCACTAGCTTGCCTTTGGGAGCAACTTGGGGTTTAGTGTCTTGCCCAAGGACACTTCAGCATGTGGAGTTACGTGGGCCAGGAATTGAACCGCCACCCCTACGATTAGTGGACAACCCGCTCTAACACCTGAACCACAGCCGCCCCAAGAGGGGCCACAACAGCAGAAGACCACACTGAGTTCAACTCCTTTGAGCCAAGAACAGGAATCTGATGCTACAGTGGGTAAAGGGTCACCAAAATAGGCAGCTGAAGATTTGGAAAAGACTGGATGATGTTTTTCCAATCTCCAATTGTCTTGTTTCACTGTACAGATTATTATTATTATTATAATTATTATTATTATTATTAGTAGTAGTAGTAGTAGCAGTAGTAGTAGTAGCAGTAGTAGTAGAAGTAGAAGTAGTGGTTTTAATTTAGGTTTTTCTAAATTTCAGTTTTAGTTCTGTGGCCAAGTATTTTATTTCAGTACACCACTACTGTAAAAGTAAGTATAATAAATGCATTAAACTCCAGGCCAATAATCAGTGACAGGTTTGACTTATTCGGTACTACTAAAAGAAAACTTATCTAGTTACAAGAATGAGGATGTTACAAGAGTAAGGAAGTATGGACAGCATCTGGAAGCTGAAGGGGTGAAAGGGGCTGAAGACATTTTTGTTAGCAGAATTTTTATTCTCATACAACTCACCGAATATGGATATTTTTTCTTTTGATTGCATATTTCATTTTATATTTTGGTAATTAGTTATTTTGTAACCTATGGACAGTAGCATTAATATTCAGGTGTTAAAAAACAACTCTTTTCCACACTTTTCCAAGGATACATCAGAAGCCAGGAAAAGTTGTGCTGGCCACAAAAAAGACGGCAACTTCCCCAAAGATGTGTCAGTGTTTTGGCATGTGAAAGTTACACTTGGCACAAAACTGAAAATGGTAGTGTCAGATTTTCACCCTGAGAACATGTGTGAATTAGTTAAACATTTGAACATGTTGTCCAAGCTTAATTTTCCTTGGGTTAGATACTTTACATACTTTTCGAACAGAAATACTTTTGTAGCTCAAATTCATGTATGCGTGATGTTTCTGAGGAAAACAGATCACCTTGAATGTATAGTGTTCCTAGAGAAAGCTGACAAGAAAGGCAACAGGTAAAAGGGCAGATCTGAAGTTGACATATATATAACTCAGTGAAAGCATCTCCATACTATGTTAATCCTACAGTGGCATATAATTCAACCTTTTGAAAAGCTGCTTTCAAAGTCACAGAAAAAACATGCACACATTCTTTTTGGGGTGTGCTTCCAATTACAGCAGGCACTGCGCGGCAGCATCTATCTGTCTCTGTCTAACTCTTGCTTCCTCTCTCTCTCTCTCTCTCTCTCTCTTTTCAACATTGCAATGTTCTAAACTGATCATTTCCCTCAGTGTGAACTTTATATTAAGAACACCGTGAAGTTGGTTTTCCTCTTTTTAACTTTGAAATAATATTATAAATAACTGAAGTAAAAACAATGCAACAATACTGAACACAACTGAAAACAACACTGAATTCAAATTGCACACCTTTTTCCAATGATAATCACTTCAGTTCTTGGCTGGAATGCAGACACAGATGGTAATAAATCTTACACATAATGTGCATCTATATCTACTGAGACCCAAAAAACTAAACACAAAGCAATGCTCAAATTCCACAGATGCTCAATACACAGCATATCAAGATGATGGTACGCTTCATAACACAAACACGGAAAATAATCACAATATTCTTAGTGAAATAATGAATCCATAAAACTTTACCATTGTGCACAGCTGTCCGTAATGATGACTTCACCATTTTAAATACATTTCTGATTAAAGGTCCATGTGTGCATTTTGAATTTTATTAACTGGGGGGGGAGCAAGAGAGAGAGAGAGAGAGAGAAAGGAAGAAAGAAAGAAAGAAAGAAAGAGGGAAAGAAAGACCGAGAGAGAAAGAGGGGGTTACAGAGAAAGTAAGAGAGAGAAAGAGGGCATGACAGAGGGAGAGAGAACTAGAGCGAGAGAGAGAGAAAGTGGGAAAGAAAGACAAAGAGAAAGAGGGGGTTACAGAGAAAGTAAGAGAGAGAAACAGGGTATGACAGAGAGAGAGTGAGAAAGAGAGAGAGAGAGTGGCTAATAATGGCCACATTATAATTTCCTCGTGAACCTCTGGACATTTGTTATTTAAAAAAAAAGACATTGTGATTTTTAGTGGCTCTGCTCACAAATTTAAAGGCCTTCCATTTAAAAACAAGGAATGTACAGCACAGAAAATAAGAATTTTGAGAAAACAAAGGAAGGGAATTAGCTAACATGAAAGTTTATATCTGGAGTAAAAAAAAAATTAACTCAGAAAAATGACTGAAGGCAGTTTCACATGTACAGAAGTATTACATGAAAACAATTTTGTCATGTTGTTTGGCTTTTTTGTGACATATTTCTGTCTGTCATTTTAAATTAGCTCCTCAATGATTGGAAATTGATAAGATAAATGAGGTACATTAGAGGAGGAAACATATGGAACTAATCTAGGGCAACGAGATGCCAGGACTGGAAACGGAAATCAATGATCTGATTTAGATTTAGGCAAAAAAATTTAATGCAATACAGTTTACTGTACTGTAACATAGCAAATGTTTTAAAAAGCATTTAAAGGGGAGATGTTGCGAAGCATGACTCTTATCAAAAGGAAACACACATCAACATGTTACTGATTTCCTCCCTGGAATGGAGACATTTGGATGAGACATTTGAACTCGTATTGACTTAGCCTGTACAAACTCAGCATTAGTGAGATGGCTTGTACATGCTGTCATGTGACCTTTCAGGGAAAACGCAGATCGATAATCAGAAATAAGATGATCATGTGCATATTACAGATGAATGTTATTGATGTGACATCACAGGAACAGATTTGCGATAAACATTATGACATTTAAAGACTCCTTCAGAAATATGATTGTGTGTCTGGAGTCCAGATCGCTGCATTAGTCACTGTTTTATGAAACAACATTGTGAACTTAATATGAACTTAAATGACAATTTAAAGATAAATAATTTTCTTGTGCTTATACAATTTTCTTTGGTGTTGTTTTACATTTACAAGGAATTGTTTTAAAATATAATTAATTGAATCTTTTTTCATCTTCTATTATATACAGTGTATACACTTTTGATATTTAATTAACTTTCTCAAAAAAAACCCATTCATGATGCTTATTCATGATGTTTCATTCCTTACGTAACGTGAAGTCCTCAGCCGAAATGTAACTGTTTGACATCCATACTTCAAATATTAACCTATGTAAAGGAGATTCTACAGTAAATCTTTATTTAAAAGTTTAAAAGTTTAAAAATGTACAAGTGTCAAATACTATTCAATCTGTCATATACCGTGGACGCTTATTATCTAAAAGATTGTATCATCTAAACTCCTCTGCCAGTCAAAGGTTTATAATAACCATCAAACAATGCGAATCAATTCAGTCTATCATGGACACTTAATAGAGACTATTACACAGTGCAGAGAAAGCTGACAGTGAAGTACAAAGGCAGCTGTTATTTTGAAAGTCACTACACACAAACAGTTGGTATCATGAATAAATGTGCCCAGAAAAGAAAACATAAAGACAAAACACTATAAATGGAGAATGTCACCAAGTGTCTGTCGTATATATTATATCAAATTGCAGCCACATTCCTTCTCCCCCTTTTCTCCAACAGACTGACTTCAGACTTAAATATACCTCATAGTGCTGAGCATAATAAAGCAACAGCAATCACTGTGTCCTTATTACAAGAGGAAAAGCAATCTTGTAGTGACAATGACACATACAGTGCTAACTTGAATACACAAGCCCATGTCATGCCAAACTACATACAGTTTATTACACTGAGAGAAAGAATTAAGCAAAAATATCACACCTGACTGTGTGCAAGCACGTGAAGCCTGTGTATTAGCAGTCCATAAAGAGTGAAAATGGAACATCAGTTCTATAAAGAGTGTTAAATTAAACAACTGACATCACCTTATGGGAAATAAATGGGCAACATAGACTATGAGAAAGCCATGAGCCCATTAAATTTAAGTTTTCGAGGTGATCTAACCTTGTACCAAAAGTTACGAAATTTCATTGATGACTGTAGAACCCACAGGGTAATTTCTCTCGATCTCTATGTCTCTTCATCATGAGAGCTTCATCAATAATCAATACTAAGGTAAATAGGTAAGTAATAAAAAGAAAGTACAATACAAATCATTCAAGAATGTAATTGTACACACACACACACAGAAACTCATATTAAAACACCCTATTCACATTACAGTACTCTCATAGATAAGGCATCTCAGTCAGACAACCATTCCTAGCAACAAATTAACTCCTGATTAAAAAATTAAAACAAACAAACAGAAAAAAAATCCAGAAAAATCATGCATTCGGATCTAAGTGCTAATGGAGATGAGTGCTTTTATCAGAATAGTGCAAGTGCATCATTTGGAAAAATAAATGAGGTTACATAAATGTGGAGAACAATGAAAAATCACAGACTTTCACATGGACTTTCAAATCAGGTTATCTAGGATGATAAGCTATATGTATATAAATATAAATACATAAGCAGCATGTAGAAAAGTAAAGATGAGAGCAGTGAAGTTGTAAGAAATGCTCAACTGACTTTCCAACTAACCTGAAATGTCTGTCACACTTCACAGGAGGCTATTCAAAGCATGAATAACTGCCAACTGCACAGTGCATCTCACAGCATATGACTGTACCGTAGCTCCACCTATTGATACCTCATGTTCGGTATAGATGACATAAACAGCCAGCTCATTTGAAATTTGATATAAAAGTTCATTACATTACATATAATAGTCATCGTGACATTTACATTCTGACCTCCAATATACATAGATTCAATATTTAGTGTATCAACTACACATATAAAACCACTTTAGGGCAATCCTGAGTACAATTCTTTGAATTTAATTAGCATATTGTTGGCTGTACATCAAATATAAGCACGCCTAATATTTTCTAACCATTTAAAGATAATTCTATTGTATTTGTGGTCAGTAAAGCTCATAATGTAAACTCCGACCACTCCAAGTCCTAGCTTTTTATTATTCAGTAATTTATCTTAAAGCAGATTACTCAGTAACTGTATGAATTATTCAGTAACTACAGTGAAACTAATAGGAACGATATGTAGTTAAGAGAATGAGGAATGTGATTCTCCAGCAATCTGGCTGATCATTTACAAAGAGCTTTTCAGGTCTTGGGCAAGTGTCTTTCCTGGTAAATCACCTTGACAGTAAGAATTAAGTTCTGCGGGCAAGCTGAAATTGGCTAAGACACGGGAGCATGCTGTACACACACCAATGAATAAAACATGGGCCATTATCACGATTAGGATTGAATCACAGCAAGTGAATGACTATTACCCAAGCAGACTGAGGAATATCACTGAGCAATGTTCTTGCGATATTTTTTTCTTCTTTTTCTACTCTGTGCCCTGGATCTTTTTAAGTCTTGTGACACAGAGCTGGAGTGGTACTTGCGTTTGGTATGCCCTCTATCTTATCTGTATAATGGTGTGGCAGCATGCAATGGACACAGGCAAACCAGTGATTAATGTGTCTATATCGCATTGTAAAAATGTTTTAAGAGCATGACAAGCATCTGCCCTGCGGGGGCAAGACTCCTCATCTTACTTTCGTTTACTTTATCTCTCTCTCAGACCAAGCTTAAATGCATTTCCATGTAGTTTATTCAGAGAAGACACAGATTTAGCTCCTTAAACAGAGAACAATATTGCATCACACTGTACCATTAATGTACTATTGTGTGTTTAATGCTTTTGGAGGGGGGAAAAAAGACATTTAAACACAATTCGTCCTTTTGTTTTGGTCAGGCATGAAGGCATGGTCCATAATATCTAATTTTGTAATGGTTCCTTTTTTCCATCATGCCTATGCAATTTCCATCTGTAGCCTATTTCTAGGTTATGCGTGAGCCTAGAGTAGGTCCAATTGAATCTTCCAGCATTAAAGTAGAGATGGCAGAGCGCTGCTCTATAAAGAATGTATAAGTGGCTGCATCTCCTGATTAAAGAGGAAATATGTGTTTACACTGCATTGCAATGCAGGATGTCAAATAGCTTACTGAAGTGCTGTTATGCATGGGTTATAATGTTCATTCAAAAATACTGTAGCCTGGAGGAAATTTGCTTTCTTTGAAAGAGCAGGGTGGTTCCTTCATACAGCCTACTGAATGGGCACAGACAACAAATAAGATATTTAATAATTATCATACATTCAGGGCTAATTCAAGTGTTTGCGAGTAGACAGTGAATGGTGCTTGTTGACGGCTTTCTATTTAGAGAAATTAGACAGTAACCAGCTATATTTATGTCAAGTAGTGTAATATTTGGATATGCTACTTTGTGCATGGGTTTGGACGTTATCAGCTGCTGATTTCTGTAACCTGCACTCAACAACTAACTCAAAACAAAGATCAACTGGAGAAAGACCCCTCAAGTCCACTGGAGTGAAAATGCAACATGATATTCTAACATAATTGAACATCCAGATATCATGGGAAAACCATTAGGCTCATGTGACAGGGTAATATGAAGTCTTACCGTTGCAGGGGTAAACGTGAAGTCCTCGTTGTGTTCAGTGCTGATGCCCTGACTGTAAACCACTGAATTCCATCCTGAAGCGCACTAAGAAGTTGCCGAGGACGCACGGTGATGCTTCACTCTCTTACCTTATTTACCTCTTGCTTATTTCTCTTAAAAACCATATCCACTTAATTTGAATATAATTAAAGCTCTGGTGTAAATGATGGATGAGTACTTTTTGATGAGCGCTGTGACGAGGACGTAAAGGTGGTTACTGTCGTTTCAGCTGAGCTATCGGTAGTCCAAGCGCTTCTAACTGACAGCCGTTTCCAAGAGCTCTCAGGGCTTCTCCCGGACTCACAGCTGATCGACCCAGGTTGCCAGAATAACTTGAATTTACCCCCTACCAATCACGTAATACAAAACGCCTACTTCACCATACTATCCCTAATAATAACAGTGTCATTTATCAGAAAGGATTCATTCACTCACTATTCACTATTCATGGATAATAAACAAATCATCCCAAATTTTATACTAGGTCAAGGGAATTAAAAATTAATACAGAGTGGGTCTTATGCACAATCTGGCAACGCAGGTGATCGCAAGACAGCTTCCTCGTCACTGTAAGGAAACGCGCAAAAACGCGCAGAGCCGCTGTGCGCCATGAAAAGTGTCAGGGGCGGTGGGTCTGGCGCATTAAGGAACAAACATTCCGGGAAAAAAAAAAGAAAAAGATAAATGAGCAGGGGAAAAAACGATCATGAGTTAATTAAAACGCATGAGTGAAAAACAACAGCTCATCAAAACTGAGAAAACGTGCTGAATACTGTAACACAGAAGGACTAAAAATTCAAAGTAAAACATGTTGTTCAAGGTATATTTGCAGTGATAGGGTCAAACAAGGTTTCAGGAGACAAATTTAAAAGATAATATACAAAAACATTTGATTGCAACCTTTACAATTTATCTACAAAACGAAATTCTATTCAGTTTATTCATCTTCATCCTGATCAGGGTGATGGTGGATCCAGAACCTATACTGGGAGAACTGGAATAACCCATAGATGGAATGCCAGTCCACCATGCGTGCATACCCACATTCATACCCACCTACTAAGATGTTTTTGGGAGGTGGAAGGAAACCGGAGTACCAGGAGGAAACCCATACCGACACAAGAGAACGTGCACAGAAACTCCACACAGACAGTAAGACAAGTTCAGGAACCCTGGAGCCGTGAGGACGCAATGCTTCCTAGAGGAAATGGGCAGAAGTGGGTCTTGTTCTCCAAGCCTGATTTGAAGAAGGCAAAGTTAAAACAGAAAAGAATGGGCAAAGGTTCTTCTTGACATCTCACAAAGAATGTGCATGCAGGTTATTATGGAATATTGAACTAACATTTACTATTAATATTTTACCATACACTATTTGAACATTTCTGTGAACATAAATACTAGATGTCGTAGTATAAACATTAAAACTGAACTAAAATGAAAAGTTCCAAAAACCTTAAAGGAGTACAAGCTCTTTGGGTGCAATTATTTGAAGGTGAAAAACCATTCTGACAGATTTAAAGATTTTTCAAGACTACACTGGATTTTCCACCTGAAACGACTTGAATCCCATAATTACAAGATGTACCTTTAAGATAAGAAGATAAGAATACCCTTTTATAGTTTGCCAGAAACATGATTAAATTGTAATACTGTGTCCTTCCATGGTTTAAAGTGTAACCTGGAATACAGCATATTGACAATAGCCCTTATAACATAACATCCAGATCCTCTGATTATTTGGTGCATTGCATTATATCAGCTAATGTGCTGGTTATTAAATTTATTATTAGAGTTTTTTTTAATCAGTATTCCTGTCAATATCTCTGCTGAGTTTGAAATAAATATATGAAATATAACTAGACTGAAAATGTGCCATTAGCAGGAAATCCTAGTATTACAGACACTTCATTTAGAGTTTTCATAACACTGTGTGATAGGAAGGAAATGAATGCCAGCATTTGAATGGAGTTTCCCAGTCATTATGAAAAAGTCACATAAAGACTAAATCATGTTTTAAGCCTGATCATATTTATCTGTGGCATTAATTTGCTTGAGAATACACGTAATCAAAATTATAGCATACAAAAAACTCTTCTGTTTAAAATCCCACAACTGGATTTAAAAAAAAAAAAAAAAAAAAATCATGGCACAAATGAGTGAGATTAGATCAAGATATTAGACATAGAAAATAATCATGGATATTTTGTTTCCTCCACTTTCATTACTGTCCAAATGTTCTGATTTAGTTACACTCTAAAAAATGCTGGGTTATTTTTTCTACCCAAACACTGGGTTGAGCCTTTTGGGTCATTTAATTGCGTTATTTTTTCAGTCTTGGGTAGTTTTGTGTAACCCGCTGGATTAGTGGCCGGGTCACTTTCACTGACAGTTGAATCAATTCACCCCTCCCACACCCCGTCGCCTCAGCCCAGCTCCTTGGGTCAAATCAACTCGGCGTCTTCAAAAGTGAATATCATGTACTGCTTCCTCAGGGTTGGCATTACACTACTAGTGTCATGTGCTTATGTTTGCTGTGAAATATGGACTGAGGTTGTTCTATAATTCTCTGGGTCTGTGTCTTATCTGAGGCTCTGAGTGGTTAGCTAGCTGGATGCTGTCACCAATCACAGTAGGGATGAGTGATGCTAACCTAGACGCTCACCTGAGTTGATAACATTACTTTAGCACACAGCTCGCGGTAATTTCAAACATCTCTTCAAGTCTCATTAATCCGAGATGTAGCCTACATGCCAGAACGTGTTTTTTCCCCTTTAACTTATCCTTCATATTACCTTTTTGAAAGTTAAATAGCATTACAGCTGTTCACCATGATGTAATACAGAGAGTGGGTTAACGTTAACGACATTTAGCAAGTGTTTTGGACAAGGCAAGCTGTAGTAATTAGCATTAGGACGATGGGTTAGGACTGTGTTTCTTCATGTATTCGGTGAATGTTATTCCTGGTTAACAGGTGCAGACAGTCAGTGGCTAACAGAACTTAGCTAGTTCAGTAATGTCGAGGCCAAAAGTTCTTCACAAGGTTAATGTGACAAAATGAGAGGATGAGGTTTTGTTTGTAATGCTTTCCACTATCTCTGTAATGTTGGTTGACTTAATTAGGTTGTGCAAAAAAATTGGCGGTGAGATGCTAAAGGCTGGAAAATAAATATCCGGAAGTTAGCTAGATTTTCCTGGTGAGGCTACAGCGCCAGAGCATGGTGGTTAACACCTTAGAGGTTAGCACGTTTGCCTCACACCGCCAGGGTTGGGGGTTTGATTCCCACCACTGCCCTGTGTGTGTGTGGAGTTTGCATGTTCTCCTTGTGCTATGGGTGTTTGCTCCAGGTACTCCAGTTTCCTCCCCTAGTCCAAAGACATGCATGGTAGGCTGATTGGCATGTTTTTAGTAGAATTTTAGCATACCAGCAAATTGCATTGTAGGATAATTATAGGGTTAAAAAGTATGAACAACAAATCTCTGAGTTATTTGTGTGTTATTTTTAACACATCTTTGTGTGGAAATGTTTAACACACAGCATGTGTTAAATGTACTACCACACTGATTGTGTTGAAAGCAACACAAAATGTGCTGTCCTCAGCTAGACACGCAGGTGTGTTAAAAATGAACACATGATGTGTAACTTTTAACACATCTGCCTTAAGAGTGAAAGTCCGTATAAATATATTTATCCATAAAACCATTACTGTAAACTAGAAAAAGCAAAAATGTGTGATAACAGTCCAGTTTATATGACCTTAAATGCACCACTATGTTTGTTAGTGTTGTCTTACTTGTTTGTAATGCCCACTGGATCATAAATTGGTTACTCTGTTTTTTTTTGGATGTTTTAAACATCTCCTTTGGACAAAATCGGACGTTTTCTTCTTAAATATATGACTTACTTGAGTCATTTATTTCAAAGTCTATATATAAATGCCACTTTAGCAGCTCTAGAAATACATTTCTGAACACCTTCTTGTGTATAAATAAAGGAGATACTATGTTGCCATATTTGTTTATAATGTGGTATATTTGACATTTTTAAACGGTAACAATAACCCTGAAAATATTAACATTTATGAAATAAAATTAACCCAGCATTTCTGTAACAATGAAACTATCCTTTGGGTTGAACAACCCTTTTGCTGGGTTAAAATTAACAACCCAACTTGATGCCCAAAATGTCTTCTGTCCTATATTTACCCAGCTGTTGGGCTAAAAATAACCCAATTTGGGTTGCATTTAACCCAGTGTTTTTTAGAGTGTAGTTAGTTAATTAGGAAGGTGGGTAAGTAGGCAGGTAGGTAGGTAGGTTGGTAGTTAGGTAGGTAGCATTTAAGTAGTTAGTTAGGTACTTAGGTAACTTATTTTTGGTACTTTGTGATTCTAAACCATAAAATGCAGAATCCTTTAATTGGAACTCCCTGATGTGGCAGACACTTGCCTCTCAGATTCTCAATTATGTTTACCAGATTACCATTGCCAAATATGCATCAGGGCAGAGTTCTGTAAATGTCATTATAATTACGCTTCACCATTTAGGAAGCCAATAGCAGTGTTGCCAGGTGCATAGTTTTGTCTGTGTGATTGAGGTTGAGGGTTTTGCATACACATTGGATTAATTATATCAATGTCTTGTAAGCCAAGAAGGTTGTTTGTAATTCAAACACAAATGACAAGTATATTACGTATGTGTGTGGGCTGTGGTTATGATTAAAATAGTGAATTGCTGCAAAAATATAAATGTTATGGTAACTATGGAAAATTCATATGAAAGCGTGAAATAAATGAATAAAGCTTTATTTAAAATGTATTGTAAGATATTACTTTGTAAATATTACTACACATTTATCAAGGATAGTCATGAATTTGGAGTAAAATATAGGGCTTGGTAAGGTAAAATTTTGTATTTTGGAATTACTGATCTCTGGGATAGCTTTGAATGTCCATTGGACTATTCTGAACCTTGGAACCTAAGAAACCTTTCTAAAAAAGTATAAATAGGAAATATATGTATCACATGATTTGAAATATCTTGTTTTAGTGAGGGGACTTGAACTTCCGTATAAAAATCCGGTTACTTTTCTGTTCTTTCAGCAAATGAAATGTTAAGTAATCATGACTTTTACAGAAAAAACAAACACACACACCAAAACAAACCTCTCCTTAATCCACCTGTCATGCATGTGCATCACGTATACACACAGATTTACAGGTAGGTGATAGGTGCCATGATGCATATTTATGGACCATTAAAATGACCTGGTTTCAACACACTCTCACCATCTGTTTGGCAGTGAAATGCAGCATGGTAGCAATGATAAAAAGTATCCTGATTTAGACAGAATGCACATATCGCTTTCTTTCCATCTGCAAAAATAACCTCACGCATGATGTGTTACAGCATTTTAGACTTTCAGGGTTTATCTAAATTTTCTCATTGAACAAATGTGTTGTGGTTTGTGTGCATCTGATAAGTGCTATAAGCAGAATAATTGGATGTGCTAATCTGTCACACATCCTTAACGTGATGTTTTTCAAAGGGCACACGCACCTGAGCTAAAGGTTGGCCACAGCAGGCGACACAAAGGCAAGCTGCCCTTACCACATCTCATGAAATCACCTAGTGTCTCAGGACTGAATGCTGTTAGGCCAATGCCTCCTCCCTAAAATGAGAGGAAATCAGGTTTTTTTTACATAGCCACCGTGTTATCCAAAGTGTGGTGGAAAGGAGGTCACATCCTACCTGTTACGTAAGCAAATATAGGCCTCTATTGAATGATGATAATGCCATTAGTATTGAGTGTCTCCTTCCATTACAAATTTGTCTGACAAACTCTGTGACCCTGCGGGAGATAATTCTCAAATCACTGGCTTGTGCTAACATGAAAAAAATAGGATGTTGTGTGGATCTCATGAATATAAAATGAACAGTAGTGATTCTGTTGTATTTCTTCATGGAACTGCACTCTAAGACACGGTTAAGTTCGAATTTACTTTTAAAAACATTTGAGGAAACCGGTTGCCTTAAAAAAATTAAGTAATGAGTAATGAAAACGTAAGTGAATTTAATTTAAAATTTGAAGTTAAACACATTAACTGTTAAGTAGATTGTTTGTATTTTCATCTAAGCAATGTACCATATCCTAGTCAGTTCAACACATAATTTACAAGACTGAATTAAGGTTGAAAAAGGTCAGACAATGGTTTGTATCTCAAATCAGTTTATTATAGAAAGGTAATTTCAAAAGTGAACAATCACATGATGTATTTTACACATGTGGTTTTTAGACAAGTCACATGTTGCTATGTAATGTTACGTTACGTTATGTTACGCTACATTACATTACGTTACGTCCCGTTTCACACATGATTATTTTTGCATGTTATTATTGCACGTGCTGGGCATGTGGTTTGTTTACTTGAATTCAAATGTGCAGTTTCAGGACCAGTTTATCACATATTACTCACATAATCACATCTAAATATATGTGATTTTTCTGTATTGTGCTATCGTATTGTTTCCACATGTATGTATGTGTATATCCTAGTCCTACCTAACACAGTCCATCTTCATTTCCTTAACATATGAAATGATTTAAACCCTTAAACAGCTATTTTTGCCCATTTTCATGTCTAATGTAAGAAAACTTGCCATGTATATTTTAATTTGGCAAGATACCTCATTCAATCCCTGGGCCACTGATCAAAGTAGAGATAGGTCAAGCTGCTCTCTGGTCCAATCCCATTTATAAAGCTGCTTTTCTGATGGTAACAAAGTCAGTGACTGAGTATCGAAAAGCAATGACATTAAAACAAAATTGTGGTGCTGGTGAATGGCCTGGTGGGTCGGACCAATCGCCGGTTAGAAGCTCAATCTTCTGTTTTGAAGAGGGCAAAATATTGTTTCAAATGTTTTATACTACTTTGTTTCTTCTAGCAAAATGAAAAAGTCATCAGATTTAACATTCAGTCTGAAGGCAGTCAGTAAGTTCCACATTTTTTAAAATGATTGAATTAAACCAGGGTCTCCTGGTAGCAGGAATCAAAATTACCTGATGGTGTATCCTCACATCTCCTTGAATAAATCCATTCACTTCCATCTCATAAAAGGTTAATCACAGATCACAGGAAAACTTCTAACAGCAGCACAAACTTATATAGTATTGATTATTTATTATATGCTCATTAGGCCTTTCTGATGTCTCGATTTGAAAGTGTCATTGCAGGGTTTATGCAGTCAGCAGTGTGTATCTCAGGGGAAGTGTACTGCCACCTACCAGCAGCCACATATAAAACAGCATTTTCACTGCAAATTAGATTGTGCAAATGTGTTTACCTGCCAAAACATCTGAGAGCTGCCAAATCTCTTTGTAATATAAAACCATTAACCTTTTGGAGACTGGTAGTCGAATGCTACAAATGATTTCAGATAGACGTTTCTCTGCTTCATTCTGCATATTGCTGTTTCGAAATAATAATAATCATAATTTTCAAAATAATCACAAAAGGGATTGTAAAGATTTTCTGTGTGGGAGTTACAAATGGAAAACTAATTTAAGAGGGGGAAAACAGCTCTGTTATGTTGTGGGGGGAATTTATATTTGCTGGAATGTTTTGGGTCTAATCAATACAACTTTCTTCTGACTGATCACCTTTATCCTGTGATGAAACGTTTCTACCCTGATGGAAATGCTCTCTTCCGGAATGTTGATGCCCCTATTCATTTTCAAATACAGACAAGCAGTGAACTTCTTATAAATAAACAATGCCTTGTGCTGCTATTAGAATTTCTGATTAACTTTTGATCAAATGGAAATGGATGGATTTAGGCAAAGGATCATGATTCTAACTACCAGAAGACCTATGTTTAATTAAATCGTTTTAATTGATTTTGGGGTTTGGGGTTAGCACTGTTTGGGGTCACCCAGATGTGTCTGGTTCCTCTCAAGGTTTCTCCTTTATGTTGTCTCAGGAGTAATCTCGTGTTTGCTCAATAGGAATCTATATCTACTTTCGGATTTCTGTTAAGATGCTTGTGACAGTGTATACTGTTTCAAATTTAAAAAATTGGACTGAGATTTTGGAGCACGCTACAAAAACTATCAAAACACACTAATTGAGATAAAATCTTTTGCAAGGATGATGTTCAGCCTGCACTGTTAAAGAAATTTTAGATGGAATTTGCCTCAAAGCATGAATGCAGAACTCCACCTTGTGGCTGTTTATGCCAGTTAAAATGCAAGGCAATGACTGAGAGCAATGTGTCTCCTCCAGTCAAAGTCATCAGTTTTTATTCTCTTAAACCCTTAAACTCTTAGGATCCATCTAGGGTCCAGATTAATATTCCTCTCACTCTTATCTACACACCTTTCCTATTGGTTTCACTGTACTTACTGAATAAAAAGCTTTAGATTAACAACAGTATAATAAGCTTGGACATAAGAGGTTAAATTCCTAATATACAATGTAATTTTGCTTGACATGTGATTTACAGTGTGGCGCACAGTGGCTTGGTGGTTAGCCTCACACCTCCAAGGTTGGGGGTTCGATTCCCGCCACAGCCCTCTGTGTGCGGAGTTTGCATGTTTGCATGTACTCCGGTTTCCTCCCCTAGTCCAAAGACATGCATGGTAGGCTGATTGGCATGTCCAAAGTGTCCGTAGTGTATGAATGGGTGTGTGAATGTGTATGTGATTGTGCCCTGCGATGGACTGGCAACCTGTCCAGGGTGTACCCCGCCTTGTGCCCCATGCTTCCTGGGATAGGCTCCAGGTTCTCCGTGACCTTGTAGGATAAGCAGTATAGAAAATGGATGGATGGATGTAACCTACAGTGTCTTTTAGTTATTTGAAACATATTTATCCTATCAGTCATATGACTAATCCAGAGTCTTTAGCTGACCTGTGGTCTAAACAGACAAGCACACCAGGAGGTGCTACAGAGACACTTATACAGCTGCAGCCAGTACAAGATTAATGGCTTATTGCAGTCCATTACATGCATTGCTCCAACATGATATGATGTTAAATGGCATTTATAGTCTCCAAAGGCCAGTTATGACAAGGTCTATTTTACTTTTACTTATACTAAACAGGCCCAATGAAATAGCTTTTCTATGTGATATTTGAATTATGTAACCTGAGACCCATCAGTTTCACTCAGCTAGAAATTCATTAACCATGAGCTGTTCATGAGCTTCCTGAGCTGTTCAGGAAGTGTCTGAATAAAAAGTCAGACACTTCCTGTATGAGTGCTGTTCAATATGTAACTAGCAACATTGCATTCAATAATTAACAGCACTCATAACTGCAAGTCAGCTAGGAATTGTCTAATTATTCTGTGTAATCAGGATTAAAATTGTCTTTTTATTACCATGTAGACCATTCAAGCACTTGTACAAATCAGCTTGTCTAGATTTGCTAGATGCTTTGTATCACTGCTAGTATAGCTCTTTGTAGAAGAATCTATTAAATGTAAATGCTGAATCAATGTAATCAGCATACCATACACAGTAAGCGCCAGGCTAAAAGTGGTTATTTTGAATAATCAATTATTATGACTTTCATACTAAGTCAAGTTTAAATTTTTTAAAAATCTGGGGAATGCCCACTTTGTATATGAGAACCAAGTCAAGTCAAGTCAAGTCAAGCCGATCGTTACTGTCACCATAGACATACACCAATCAGCCATAACATTGAAACTACCTGCCTAATACTGTGTAGGTCCCCCTTGTGCTGCCAAAACAGTTCTGACCCATCGAGGTATGGACTTCACAAGACCTCTGAAGGTGTGCTGTGGTATCTGGCACCAAGACATTAGCAGCAGATCCTTTAAGTTGCGAGGTTGGGCCTTCATGGATTAGACTTGTTTGTCCAGCATACCCCACAGATGCGCAATCGGATTGAGATCTAGGAAAATTGGAGGCCAATTCAACACCTTGAACTCTTTGTCATGTTCCTCAAATTATTCCTGAACAATTTATGCAGTGTGGCAGTGCTTATTATCCTACTGAAAGAGGCTACTGCCATTAGAGAATACTGTTGTCATGAAAGGGTGTACTTGGTCTGCAATGTTGAGGTAGGTGGTACTAGTCAAAGTAACATCCACATAAATACCAGGACCCAAGGTTTCCCAGCAGAACATTGCACAGAGGATCACACTGCCTCTACCAACTTGCCTAGTGCATCCTGGTGCCATCTCTTCCCCAGGTAAGCATCATGTGCACCTGGCTGTCCACATGATGTAAAAGAAAACGTGATTCATCAGACCAGGCCACCTTCTTCCATTGCTTTATGGTCCATTTCTTTTGCTCACGTGCCCATTGTAGGTGCTTTCAGCAGTGGACAGGGTCAGCATGGGCAGCTACGCAGCCCCATATACAGCAAGCTGCAATGCACTGTGTTCGGACAGCTTTCTTTAAAAGCCAGCAGTAACTTTTTCAGCAATTTGTTCTACAGTAGCTCTTCTGTGGGGTCGGACTAGATGGGCTAGCCTTCACTCTCCACATGCATCAATGAGCCATAGGCGCTCATGACCCTGTCGCTGTTTCACCAGTTGTCCTTCCTTGGACCACTTTTGGTAGGTACTAACCACCGCATACATGGAACACCCCACAAGACCTGCCGTTTTGGAGATGCTCTGACCCAGTCGTCTAGCCAAAAAATTTGGCCCTTGTCAAAGATGCTCAGATCCTTACACTAGCCCATTTTCCCTGCTTTCAACACATCAACTTCGAGAACTGACTGTTCACTTGCTTCCGAATATATCTCACCCCTTGACAGGTGCTATTATACCAAGATAATCAGTTATTCTCTTCATCTGTCGGTGGTTTGAATGTTATGTCTGATCAGCATATACAGTGTGCAGTACACAGTGAGATGAAATAATGTTTCTCCTGGACCCAAGGTGCACCCAATAGACATGTATGACATATGTAGTGCTGACATGACATAAATAAAGTGCAATAAATCAGGGGTAGGGGGGTGCACGTTGGCTTAATGGTTAGCACGTTTGACTCACACCTCCAGGGTTGGGGATTCGATTTCTGCCGCTGCCCTGTGTGTGCAGAGTTTTCATGTTCTCTCCTTGCTTCAGGGATTTCCTTTAGGTACTCCTGTTTCCTCCCCCAGTCCAAAGACATGCGTTGTAGGCCGACTGGAATTTCCAATTTGTCTGTAGTGTGTAAATAGGTGTGATTGTGCCCTGTGATGGTTTGGCAGCCTGTCCAGGGTCCATCTAAAATTTGAATATCGTGAAAAGGTTAATTTTTTCTGTAATTTAATTAAAAAGTGAAACTTTTCATATATTCTAGATTCATTACACATAAAGTGAAATATTTTGAGCCTTTTTTTGTTTTAATATTGATGATCACGGCTTACAGCTCATGGAAATCAAAAATCCAATATCTCAAAATATTAGAATAAAGAATTTATAATACAGAAATTTCAACCTTCTGAAAAGTATGTTAATGTATGCACTCAATACTTGGTCGGGGCTCCTTTTGCACAAATTACTGCATCAATGCGGCGTGGCATGGAGGCAATCAGCCTGTGGCACTGCTGAGGTATTCTGGAAGCCCAGGTTG